>BQNB010043685.1:22041-45355 GCA_026074375.1 Tanacetum coccineum | reverse complement strand
GATCGAATAGACCGGTGTAGGGGAACATTTTTGGAGTTCACCGAAAAAGTCACCGGAAAAGTTTTTCGGTGGCCGGAGGTAATAGCCGGCGGTGGCGCCGGAAAATAGTTGGGAGAGAAGGAGTGGAGGTGTGTGTTTTTGTTTTTATCAAATGAAAAAAATGTATAAACTTTATATATATATATATATATATATATATATAAATTTATTTAGAAAAGTGACAAGTGGATGATAGTTTAGGGTTAGTTGAGTAATTATTTCTACAGGGACCAAAGGTGTAATTTTTGTTAGTTTATGGTTCGGAGATTGAAACGCGAATAATTGCAACATATTGATTAAGGGAAAACGTTGAGTTTTGCGGAAATGGGAAACGTGGTATAACGAATAGTTATGCCGAAATTTATATAAATTACTATACTTAATAGATTTTGTTATAAATTCTATTATCTTAGAAAAACCGATAAAAGACGAAGTTATATAGTCTTTCTTATTAATTCGTAATTATACGATAACGGTAACACGATAACCAAACGAAAACTATACTTTTACAAATGAGACAACTATTTTAGCCACAACCCGTCGAGTAAATGAAATATAAATTTATAAAATATTATTTTTATATTTTATAATTGTCAACTAGAAGATAGCATCATAATTGTTGTAAAAGCTTTACAAACATCGTTTTAACATAATTTGTAACCTTAAAACATCGTTTACATCTATACGAGAACTTTTTATTTATTTAATTGGTTTTCTTTGTTATATAATTCACGATTTGAATTATATACTTGTTCATTTTGATATGTAATATATACAGAATATATTACACACTTTGCGTTTACTTTACGATTTATTTTATTTAACCAACCACCAAACTATTACAACTTTAAATCTAAATCTTTATCAACGTGTCGCGTTGATGTAACCATTCATCGGGAAATCCAAATACATTATCCTAGGCTAGTGGGTATTAGCCGATAAGATTAGTTGCAACTTCTTGATCGAGCCGCTTCGTCTTCCGTTTGTGTTGTGCATATTAGATGCCTATCTGTCAATCGTTCTACATCATCAAGGTGAGTTTATAGCTCCCCTGTTTTTACTGGTTTTACATATATTTTTGGGGTGAGAACATGCTTGTTTACAAATGCATTTACATGGTTGATTACAAATTGGTTTACATACTTATTTATATATCTCGCGATGAGATACAATACTTGGTCAAATTTTTGGGCGTGAACACTCGCTATAACTTGGTTATACACTCATATGCATATCTCACGGTGAGATACAACATTGGTTTTTACTCATGGATGCAACAACTATACTTTTACTCGAATGATTATGGATTAGCTTAGGTTGCATGAACTGTAAATCACTTGGAGGGTGAGCGCGAATGTTATGAAATAGATCTATTCGGGATTGACAATCCCCGTTCGGGTGATTAGCTATCACTGGGCAAACGAACGTTATAACATGTCGGAACACGATTGGTTGAGTCTTCAGGGCCAACAATTACATACACATGAATATTTTCATAAATGCCCGGGTGTTCTTGGAGGGGACACCTATGATGGGTACATATTATTTTCATTAATGCCCGGGTGTTCTTGGAGGGAACACCTACGATGGGTACACTCTTACTGTGCCTTGAATAAAGTGGCATACATACAAGTCTACGTCACAGTTTCATGAACTTAGAGTAATGGTAATCATGGTTTGATACACACTTGAACATTTACGTTGCCTTGAATAAAGTGGCAATACATACTTTGAATAATTGCGGTCAAATTATCATACATACATTTTCTTTGGATATTTGTGATCCAACTTTGATACGTACATTTTGGGACTATTTGGGGATAGAAATGGTCTTGCATATTTTACAGCTAATTGATTTCTAAAAATCATACATACATTTTGGAAGGACATTTAAAGGTATTAAATGTCAAACAATTAATTTTATGATACTGGTCGGTAAGACAGTAAGTATCATTACTGTTTTTATAAATGACACTGTAATAATACAGTGGGCAGATACATTTATTAGAAACTAACGTTTATATTTACAGAAACTATAACTCACCAACATTAATGATTGACAACTCTTAAAGCATGTATTTTCTCAGGTAAATTAAAAATGCTACGTAATTTTTCTTGGAAGTTGCATTGGAGAGTCTATACATTCAAAGCAATTCATTGTGATGCAATTAATGGGACAAAATGTCTTCTTAAATTCAGATTTTGATTAAACCAACGAGATACTTTTTAAACGACACTTAGAGGTTCGTTCTCTTGTATCTAGCGCTGTGTATTAGGGAAGTAGCACCCCCCAAAGTGGAATTCCGCTGCTTGTATTATTTTGGGGGTGTTACAGATTGGTATTAGAGCACCGGCTATAGAGAACTAGGTTACATATTTTACCCTAGACTATAGCCGTTTTCGCAAATATTGCATCACAACAAACATTTTTCCAAAGTACATACAACGCTACTTTTGCTTATGTGCTATACATTACTTGCTGCATTAAGTGCTTACATGACATACATATATTAATATATATGCATACATCTTTTGCGTATATCGCAACATTATTTATATAAGAGTTATAGATATAAATACCAAGCGTTTTCTTAAACATTGTGGGTTGTCACAATGGTCCTCATGCTACTCGTCAGATCAATGTGAGTTATCAATGGTCTCGATCATTACTTCATAGACATTTGAGTCGCAACAATGGTCCCTCATTTTCGATCTCCCAAGACATGTAAGTTAAACGATGGTCTCCTAAGGATATTATTTTCTCATAGTACATTATACATATTGTATTACACGGAGACCGTTATAATTTTGTTTACATGGAATTATGTATGAATCAAAGTATTACAAGTCTTGTATGGCATGACCTTGTATATATAAGATTGATATAAATTGCTATGTAAAACAAAACCCGGCAAAGTCGTTTACATGATTTAATGTGTGAATCTTAGTATTACAATCTTGTAAAGGGCCGGGACTTGTAATAGGAGGATTGATACGATAAATTGCTATGTTGGAGCTCGCTTATAAAGAACCTTCACTATTTACACTAACGAGTACTCATTAACTATCTTGAACTCTATATTGATCTCGCCTGGCAGTTTTTACTCCCAGTCTCCAAAGACGAGTTTTAAACACTCGTCCCGTACTCATTAGAACACATGCATCGTCATGTCAACCACCTTAAAGGTTATGAGAGTACGCGTATCGCATCGGGAATTATTAAGTAGGATGATTTATAATCTGTTTATTTAAAAGGATTGGGACGCCTCTTCATTTAAATAAATAAATTATAAATCACCGAACCATAAGTTTATCATTTCTTACTTACATAAATTTGGACCTTCTTTATGACAATAAGAAAATTATAAATGATGGGCTAATGGATCTGATATGACCAACAGTATGAACCCTGAAATCGATAATCTTAGAACCCGATAAAAGGGTCTAGAACACAAAACGTTCTTGCCACTCAGCAAGAATCTTAAGCCTCACTGGATCTACCTTATCACATTTTTAAAGTTATTTACTTATTGTTGCTAACCTCAGCGATCACGAATATTCGTGGAACTAACAGACTTGTTACACACTTGAGCTAATGAAGCTGATTCATCGAACTAACGACTGAGTACCATAATCCGCCGTCTATTGCATAAGCCCTCTCGCGAGCTCCTCTCATTTTTTAAACTTTATTCTGGGAATATTGTTTCTCGAAATGTCATAATTCTCGGCATCCCATCACCATTGTTATAGTATTGACTCTAGATCGCTACATTGGTCTTGGAGCGGTCCCGACAGATACAACTTTCTCCAATAGTTTTATGCACCCCCTTAAACCAGATTTACAACCTATCGTCGAATAGAGATTAGACGACTACTCATTACGGCCACTAGTACGAGGACTTAGGTCGCGATACATACTAGTACTGCCTAAGTAAGTTGGATACTTACCTCAACTAGCTTTGTCTGTTGTTAATCATCGAACATTACCACGAGACTTCGTCCCGGAACATTCAAAACTGTCTACAACCATACTCACGCGACTACACTTTCTCCTTCGATGCTTTCACTATTAAGAGACTCTCTTTATAACGCGGTTATATCGATCATGAAACTCGTAATGATATTTTCTGAAATATTTATTCTGAGTATCGGTCATAGATGTGGTGGTTGCGGTAGTTCTCTTTGGTGGCATGTTGATTTTAAATCACCAAGAATTTGAAAACATATATGAAAATTGATACAGAATGAAAACTACAAGGTCTTACGATCATTCTAGCAGGGAATAACTCATAATATTTAACAGGCTAACGTATAGCTATGGATTAAATACACTGGCCAAACAACCTAGCCTAAATATTAGCGGATATTAAGAAGTGTCGAAAAACTAAATTTTGCTGAATAAAATTATCAGCGTCTTGTTTAGGACGAGTTTAGTTAACCTTAAGTCTTTCCTTGGTCACACAATCGGATAACACAAATTTAATCTCGGGACGAGATTTCTTTAAGGGGTAGGTACTGTAACATCCGAGAATTTTCGAATTTTTGAATGACGATTTCAATCGTTGACTTTTAGGGTCTGGCTTGACTTATAAGAACGACCATCTAAAGCACGTTTTCATTATTCGGACTCTAAAGCAATTTGATGTGGAACGATATTCCTGACAACTTTTCAGTTTTGACCGAGACCCGAAAACAGTCAGAAGGTGACTGAAATGCCCTCGCAAGATTTAGAAGCGGGAAAATAATTAAATTATATTTAATTATCACGTTTTATTAAATAAAATATTTAATAAAAACTTAGCATTTTTTTTTTAAATTAAAAAAAAAAAGCGTTTTCGGAAAACGGAATAATCGAAGTTTGAAATCCATTTTTTATTTCCGAACAAAGCATAATCGATCACAAAAATGATTAACGAATAATTTATAAATGTTACGAAAATAATTATGAAATAATACAAATAAGATACTCAATTTTGTCAAAAAAATGATTAAAAACAATGGCGCAAGTTTTCGAGATTTGAATCATCCGTTCAATCTCGCTCAAAATGAGTCCCGAACCGCTTATATCAAAAAGTATATGAAAAAGATTACACTTTTTAACCCTCAACTTTATTTATACTTGTCCACAATGATATAAAGTTTTATTATAAATATATAAAACTTTATACATTTATCCCTCGATTTATCATTAAAAACACACAATACAATCACCCTCAAACTCACATCCCCCTCTCACCCATTTTTCCGGCTACCTTCAGCCGCCGCCGGCCACCACCTCCGGCCACCGGAAAACTTTTCCGGCGACTCTTTTCGGCGAACTCCAAATATACTCCTCATCAATGGATCTATCCGATCCCCCATGTCACTTTCCCCCACTCGCGACTCCACACCACCGCTGCCACCCCACGACAGCCCACACCCACCACCACACCACAACCATCATTATCATCATCATCTCCTCGTCGTCACCATCATCCGCCATTACTCACCGCCACCCCCTAAGGTGCGTGTGGTTTAAATAAGCACCGAAAATGGTGCGTTAGTTATGGGTTAGCACCAAGGGCGTTCGGATTGAGTGGTGTACACAATGAGGGTGGCTCGTTGGGTGGGTCAAACCACCAACTGTGGCGTCCGTTGGGTTGGGAACGTCAGCCTTGAGCTGGCGTTTCATTATTTATACCCAAAGGAGTGAGTTCATTTATGGGGATTTACAGAAAAACAAAAAAGTAAAGGGGTGCGGTGGTTCTAACCCACCACAAGCCGACCCATCATTTTCTTCTTAGGTGTATGGTTTATTTTAAACCACACCAAGGGTGTTTGTTTCGTAGCACAAGCGAATGGTGTGTTTTGTTTGATGAAGACCACGCACAAGGGTGCATATGGATGGCAGTAAACCCCATAGGGCGTATTTGGTTGGATAGCCAAACGGCACAAGTGAGCGTTTTGGCTGTTGTTAAGCAACCACGAGGGCGTTTGGATCTAGGTTTATGCATAAGGGGTGTGTATGATTTGTTGTTTATAACAGCATAAGTGTGCGTTTGGTTTACCAACGCAGCGGGTGCGTTTGGTTTAGTAGCAAATATGTTAGGGTGCGTTTGGTTGTGTTCGACAGCCCACAAGGGGCGTTTGGTTGTGGGTTAACAGTCGAAGGGACTGTTTGGGATAGCGAGCACAAAAGGGTGCGATTGGTCGTGTAAACATGATAGGGTGCGTTTTGGATTAGAGAAGGCAACAACGGATATTGATGAATCAACAGTGTTAGTTAGGAAATATAATAAACCTTAACACATAAAAATATATCAAGATTTGATATAAATATAAAATCGGTCCCGGTGGATAAATATGGTTAAATAAATGTGACTAATAATCTTTCAGATACATGATATAGACAGGTAAGGAATATAAAATACTATGATTCGATAACGAAGTTATAAAATATGAAATGATGTTTTAGTTAAACGATAATTAATTAAACAACTTCCTTTGTATTGTTAGAAATGTTTTCGATATTAAATTAAATGGGAACGTGGATTTGCAACAAAGGTCGTTCGACTTGGGATCGTTTATAAACGGAAAGGTCAGGCGAAAATAAATAATAATAATATTTCAACATTTAGTAACGTTTTACTAAAACTCATATTATGTTATAAACGGATAAAAAGGGACCAAGTTATATTTTAAAGGATACATTGACTTGTATTATACAATAACCCGACCAATGAACGAAAACTATACTTTTACATTGAGACAATTATTTTTAGACGCGACCCATTGAGGAAACGAAATATGAGTTTATAAAATATTATATTATATTTTATAATTGTCAGCTAGAAGATAACCTAATAATTGGTGTAAAAGGCTTTACAACCATCGTTTTTTAATTTAATTGGAAGCCTAAAATTACGAATAGACGTTATATACAAGAAATTTTTATTAAATTAAGTGATGATTTCAGAAAACGAGTCAGACAAATTGGTTTAATACATTTTTACTCACACTTATATATATGAATACCTACAAGGATATTATATACTTATCAGTAATTCATTGGATTGCTTCATTTGTTATATAATTCACGGTATGAATTATATAAGGGTTTATTTTTCATAAGTAATATATAAAGAATATATTACACACTTTGCGTATATTTTCAATTTATTTATTTAACCAACCACCAAACCATTACAACATTAAATCTGAATCTTTATTCAACGTGACGTGTTGAGGTGACTATCCATCAGGAAACCCAAATTCATTATCCTAGGCTAGTGGGACTTAGCCGTTAAGAGTAGCTGCGACTTCTTGATCGAGCCGCTTCGTCTTCCGTTCATATTGTGCATATTAGATGCCTATCTGTCGATCGTTCTGCAACATCAAGGTGAGTTCATAGCCCCACGTTTTACTGGTTTTACATATATTTTTGGGGTGAGAACATGCTTGTTTACAAATGCATTTACATGATTGTTTACCTGTTTGGTTTAAATACTTATTTATATATCTCGCGAGGAGATACAATACTTGGTTTAGTTTTTTTGAACGTAAGGGTATACTATACTTTTATGATTATGGATTAGCTTAGGTTGCATGAACTGTAAATCACTTGGAGGGTGAGCGCGAATTAAAAGATAGATCTATTTGGATTGACAATCCCCGTTCGGGTGACTAGCATCACCGGGAACGAACGTTAAACCATGCGACCGTATTACAATTGGATGGCGCCTGCGGGGGCCAACAATTCACATATACATATTATTGCCCGGGTGTCCTTGAGGGGACGCCGTAACGGGGGAAAAACATATTTCTTATTATTGCCGGCATTGTCCTTTGGATGGGACACCGGTAACGGGGTGAACATATTCTTTTATTATTGCCCGGGTGTTCCTGGAAGGAACACCTACGATGGGTATACTTATGCCTTGAATAAAGTGGCATACATGCAAGTCTACGTCACAGTTCATGAACTTAGAGTAATGGTAATCTTGGTTTTATACACACTTGAATAAAGTGGCAATACATACTTTGGATATTTGTGATCCAACTTTGATACGTACATTTAAGGACTATTTGGGGATAAAAATGGTCTTGCATATTTTTAACAGCAAAATTGATTTCTAAAAAAAATCCATACATACATTTGGACGGACATTTAAGGAATTAAAATGGTCAACAATTATTTTATGATATTGTAAGGAGACAGTATCATTAAACGTTTTTAATATGACACAGTAATGATACCAGTGGGACATATACATTGATTGGAACTAACGTTTATATTTACAGAAACCTAATGAACTCACCAACTTAAATGTTGAACACTTATAAGCAAGTTTTTTCTCAGGTAAATTAAGATGCTCGGATTTTCTTGAAGTGCATTGGAATCTATACATTCAAGCCTTTTTCATTGTGATGCAATTATGAACCAAATGTATATAAATTTCAGATTTTGATTAAACCAACGAGATTACTTTTTCAAACCGACACGTTAGAGGTCGTACTCTTGTATCTAGCGCTGTGTATTAAGAAGTAATCACCCAAATAGTGGTATTCCCTGCGTTTTGTTGTATTTTTGGGGTGCGTTTGACATTGTGGCAAGCTATCGTCCTTGTTGAACTGCGCATGGTTGGATACCACGAACTAGTTCTAATGGAAAGATCTCTGTCCATCGTTAATCAAGAATTAGTGGTTTGAAAATAAAAGCACATCATTATTATCAATGTGCGTGAGGAAGGATACCCCAATTCTTGTACCTGTGTACAAAAGGATTGATAAAATACTCTTCTTAAATGATAGCATTCCGGTTGCTTGATCATTGTTGTTTTCCTCAGCTTGACCGTGTGTTGGATTGTAATATTCTTCAAGTAAAGGACTGAAGAGAAATTCCAACCCTTGTTGTGACAAATCTGTCTTTTCTACTGGAGGAACAACATTTCGTCCTTGGGGGCACGGGTCAGAAGTTGTCATATCTGACTCTTTTGTCCTGAGGAACGTAGGCCTGAAGAGACATTTTTAACAAACATCTCTTATCGTTGTGGTGCGAGGTCTGAACTGTTGTGCTCTGATACCAAATGATAACATTAGATTCACTCTTAAACACAAGATCCGGAGGCTTGGTAAAATGGAAAAGAAAAGTATCCATATTATTTGAGAGAAAAGAGATGAGATGGGAAGAGTGTGTTTTTGTAGAGAGAAAACACACACTTTCACACTTTACAAAAGTGAGCTTCATGTCACCCCACCACAGATGTATGAAGGGGGAGTATTTAATAGTCCCGGTCACAAAGGACTAACTAAACAACCCGACAACAACTATAATGATAAATGAAATTCCGGATTAGTCACCATAATTTTAGGCTAACAACCCCATAGCCGCTCCACTCATTCTAACAATCCTTCGTCCCTAAGAGCCCCACTTTTGCACAGGCGCAACTTTCGGCACAATATCCAAAATGACACATACCACAATGATTACACTTTAAGGCTGGTCTACCTTGATCAACAACATTATTCTAGGCAGTAGTCATTGCCCTCGCACCATCTTGCCTTCTTTGATTGTACTGATTATGGCGATTGTTATCACGATAATTGCCACGGTTGTTACGATTGTTGTTGTTGCGGTTGTTGTTTTTGTTGCGGTTATCATTGTTGTTGCGGTGGTTGTTTCCACCTTGATTATTGTTTTCCCATTTCCTTTTGAGGCCTTCAGCAATTCTTTCATTCTTTGCTTGAATTTTCTGCTCCATTAAGGCGTGTGCCATACGCACAGCCTCATTGAGTGTAACAGGTCTAGATGAAGTTGTTTCACCCTTAATGATCTTAGGCAACCCCTTGATGTACAATTCAACTTTCTTCTTTTCATTGGGAACAACATCAGGACACAATAAAACTAATTCATTAAACCTTTTTGTGTACGCAGCTATATTCATATCCCTTAACTTAAAATGTCTCAGTTCATCCTCCAACGTCTGAACTTCTTCAATTGGACAAAACTTGTCGATCATCATCTGTTTCACTTCGGTCCATAGTCTTCCATTTGCCACCTCACGTCCTAAAGTAGCGACCTGATAATTCCACCAAGTAAGAGCTCATCCATGAAGTGTAGCAGTGGCAAACTTCACCTTCCTTCCTTCAGCACACTCACTTATCTCAAAAGTATTCTCCATCTTTTTTAACACATTGACAAAGTCCGACAGCACCTCAGTTCCCGTGAAATTAGAGTCGTGGGACCACATTTCATAAATCTAGAGAATGTACAATCTCGAGCCACTGGCGCAGCCGCTGGGCCTCCAGCAGGACCTCCAGCTCTGGTTGCTTCTATTCTCACTCTTTCTCGTTCAGCTCTAATAGCCGCTTCAATTCCTTCCCGCACTAGTTGATCGGCGACCTCTTGAGTCAAAGTAGGTTGAGGGTTGGTTTGGGATCTTCTTCTTGGAGGCATGGTTCTGTCATGACATAAAGGAAATCATGGTGAGTACTCATACAATATTATGGCTATAATGTATACAAATAGTCTAATCACAACATGAATTCAATGCACAACATCATACAAGAGAAAAGAAATACAACACAATAAGTAAAGATCAAAAGTAGTCATTTGTCGTTCATCACAAGAGTTAGTACATGATTGCATTGTTCACCAAAATATGACTCATGTCATCACAAGCATGTATACCAAATCTACTAACCGACATGCCGGTTAGTGATTACTTCAACAAAATAAAGTACTACAAATGAAACTGAACAACTACTGGTCACGTGGAGATCCACGTGACTCTAAGGGTTATGGGTCCTTGGCAGCAGTATCATCATCATCCTCTTGGGCGGCCATAGCTGCATCTCTAGCCATAACAAATGGATCATCCGCACGTGGTGCACGTAACCTCTTGGGTATACACGGCCTAACCCAAACCTCCTATTGGCTCAATCGTTAGGCCTGGCTACACTGCAACTTAAGTTTATCGATTTGCTTGCTCAAACCCTCCACCAACCTCTTCATCTTAGAATATTTAATTGTAACATCGAGCTCATGGCGGTTCATGCGAAGGTCATCTTCATTGAACTTCTTCTTTATTTTGATCTCGGTGTTGTACCTCTCAAACATTTGCTTCTCTAGCTTAGTCGTTCTACTGTGAATAGTCATCAAATCACTAGGCTTAGGACCAGGTGCAAACACCACAGAATTACCATCAAGTAGAGCTCGAGTAGATGAACTTTCTCCCACATGAAAGTTATGACCAAACTGAAAAACGGGTGGTGGTGGCACATCTGGGTCAATAACTTCGGGATTGTCCATTTCATCGTCAATCTCCATCTCTTCTTCCTCACCATTACCTACCTCATCTTCATCTGGATCCTCATCATCATCTTCTTCAGGATCCTCTTCATCATCTTCATCCACCTCATCTTCTTCTGGATCCTCATCATCATCTTCTTCTGGATCCTCTTCATCATCTTCTTCTAACCATCCATTATTGTTATTTGGGATTTGCCCACCAATCCATTGAGGAGCAAACCCGACAGGAGCACAAGGCTGGTGTCCGGAAAGGGTTCTCTTGGAACTTTAGATCGTTGTTAGGAGGAGGTACGTTTTCCATGATAATCTGTCATCACGGAAAATAAATACGTATAAAGTCACAATATAGATAAAATTTATGCAACATACGAATAAGTAAATGCAATATACGAATAAGTAAATGCAATGCATTGCAATGAATATGATAAATTAATATTGATTTATTTAAACATGTAAATAATCTAATAATGATTTATTTAAATATGCAATAAAACTTTGATATAAAGTTTAATTATCGAAGTATATCTCAATATAGATTATAGTATTTATTTAATAAATACTAAGCAATAATGTACTCATGAAGAAGGAATACTAAAATGGTAATCACTTAGGATGACTTGAGCGGGAACCACGAGAAGTATTTTGCGCGCGAAAATAAGAAAAATAAAGTTATAGTTTAGGTTTTTAAAAAATGACCTAGTTCTCTATAACTTATCCTCTGATAAACCATACTTTAACACCCCCAAATTTACAACAAGAATTCTTGTTCAACAATGGGGTGTTAAATAATAAGTACAACATCATTATATTATATAAAAGACTCGAAACGAGACGTTATAAACATGTCTTCCATTCCAAAAGAACTTCAAGTGCAATCATTGTCCCAACATAAAAGAAACAAGACACAAGTGTTTCAACAAAATATAAAACATTGTTTCGAGGAATGGAAATCATATGATTCAACAAAAGTCATTTTTATGGGTAACTTCCTCCTCTTCGTTCCTGCTCCAAGTCATTAGCTTTGATTACCTAAGATAAACATGCTAAAAAGTCAACAAACGTTGAGTGAAATCATAGGTATAATAAACATTAAGTTTAGAACACAAATATTAAGTAAACAAAAACTTGTGGATCAAGAACAAGTTTAATAGATTAATGCATTGAGCCTAGTGACATCCGAATCCATTTCGACGAGAACAATTTAAGTGTGCCCCCAGAAGATAAGGTACTATTGCTTATAATACCAATTAATTCCAAATAAATATATCCGTTGAAAAGTGTGGTGTTTTCCAAAAGGATTCATACCCCAGATAGGGAGTCACCCCATAGGCCTATGTATTATCCTAGCGTCCACCCATCATAGGCAGTTAACGATTCATGATATTAGGGTCTTTAGCAATAGGTACTCAAGCATTAATCATACAATTCGGGTCCAGCATACTGAAAACTATTTGTGTTCTATTTTATAAAATAAGCATGTATCTCCCTCGCGGGTTTTGAGAAAACAATTAAAGTAATAAAGGCGAGGCTATGAACTCACCGTATGTAGATGATCGAATGAGAAACCAAGTATGAGAAGATGACTCCAAAGATTAGTCGAGACCTATAAAGCAAGTCGCGACTTAGAATAATATATGATATCATTATAAAAGAATAGTTATACAATACTAGTTAAAGAATCCGAAACATGAACAATATTGCACCAAGACTAAACCAAAGTGTTTTTATAAAGTATAATGATGTCTAACCTATGTTCATATCAAAATAAACATCTACTAAGTCTCGCCCCCTAATTCCTATCTTAATCATACATGGTCATACTTTTCATTTTTCCAATCCTAGACGTAAAAGCCAATTTTCTAAGTTTAGACCTTTTCATGAGAGCATAATTCCTAAACCATAAAAGATATAGCCATGAGATTCACCTATTAAAAGGCCATTGAAGTCTAATTTCCTACCAACAAGCCTCACGTCCAAATGGTTATTAACCATTTTTTAGAAAAGGTTAAATTTAAAAACGCTAACTCAAAAACAGTAAAACTTTCTTTACAGAATTTAGGTCACATTCACAGAACCACATCCTATTATTCCATCAAAGATATAAGGTGAGGTTTTCACGCCTGGAAAACCAACATGACTCAGTTTTCAAAACATTAATCCAATCATTCAACTCATTTACCAATCACGGGAAATAAACTTTTAACTAACTGAAGGAAAAACAGATTATTAACTGAATTTTTCTTACTTTGTCGTTTTAGGTCATAACTCCTAATCTACAAGAGAATGTGGTTGATTCCAATTGGAGATTAGCTTAGATATCTAGTATCCAACCAAGCCTTTTATAACTTACCTCTGTACATTAACATGGATCATTTAATTTTCCACATGTTGTTCAGAATTGGTCCCGCTAATCGTAAATAGCCATACCTTTCTCAAACAAAATCGATACAAGAGTAATCCAACCTCGGAAAAGAAGATTAAGACTTACTCTATCCAAATATTGTAATTTTATAAGTAGGATATAGAGCAAAACATATGGAAACAAGCACCTGTTTACCTTGCTATCCCCAAAACAGTCTGTAAAATCCACCTTTAAATCAATCAATAACACATCCAAATCTTCAATTGAGCCATCACGAGGCCAAAATACTTCCATGCAATCTATCCCATAGTCATTACACTTCACTTACACTAATTTACAAATATCAATTATAAAAATTACTTGCATGATCAATAAAATCCAAGATCAAGAACATGCACTAACTAGAAACTCAAAACAATAAAAAGGGGTTTAAGGAAGATGATTTTTACTTACAATGGGATGGTTTGAAAGGCCAAACACAAACCCTAGGTGGGTTATGTTTGGCTGCCGATTACACAAGGACCCAACCAAGAACCCGAAACAACTTTCCAATACACCCCAACATTCTTAAATCAAGCCCTTGTTAACCCTCTTGCTTTAAATTAAATCAAAACCTTAAAACTTAAATTCTTCCACAAGACAAGAACTCATAACTCCTTTGCATGTTGATTTTTATGGATGAGGGATGGCTAGGGTTTGTTGTAGTAGTGATTTAGGGTTTAATGGAGGAGATTTGGTGGAGATTTGGAAGTGATAATGGTGGATTGGTGTTGGCTGTGTCGAAACAGGGAGAGAAGAGACAGGGAATTCGGATGGTTTTTGTGATTTAACTGTGTGTGTGTGTTTTTAGATAGTGGAATTAAGTTTATATAAGGAATAAGTATTAGTTACCAAAAAATATAAAGGGGTGTGTGTTTTGGTTCGGTTGACGCAAAAAGAGAGGGGGAAAGAGAGTGGGCTTTGGCCCATGTTACCTATAAACAAAAATACCCATAAATCCACGGCCTTAACACCTTTCTTAGTCCCGAAAATAAAAAAATTGTTTTTTTTCTTACAACGCATTTTCGTCTAGGTACAATTTAAAACAAACGGAGAAAGCAAAAAATACAAAAAATAAAAATAATTGGCACACCAAGCCGAATACGGGAGTCCATTGGTTTCTCGATCGTTAAAAACGGATAAAAATTTAAATCATGGCGCTTTTTACTTAAAATCAAAGATTGTTATATAAAACGATGAAGTAGTAAAAAGTAAAATTTTAGAAATATAGAAAATTAAATATAAGTTAAAAATTAGTAGTGACCTTAAATACGGGGTTTTACAGTTATGAATTAGCTTATGGGCTTAAAGTACAATCTATGCAAAAAGTAAGGATTCGTAGAGTTGAGTAATTATTCCAATGAGGTGGAATCCGTGGCTACTTCTCTTGGGTGCTCACATGACTCTATTTTTCATATCTCGGTCTTTCGGTTGGCAAAAGGATGAGATATTGTGATGGTTGGAGTGATGTCATTAACCAATTTAGAGATAGGCTTTCTTCTTGGAAAGCCAAGTCTTTATCAATCGGCGGGCTCACGGCGTAGTTATGTCCCATGGTAAATTAGTTTACCTTTTTATATTTATCTTTTTTCCAAGTATCCTCTAAAATCGTTTACATTTTGGAGTCTATTAGAAAATATCGTTTCTTTGTGGTTTCAAAGAATCTGAAGCGGCGGTTGCAACAGGCAGCTAAAGTTTTACAACACACCTATACAGATACCTAAACTATTATAGTGTAGTATAGGCATTAGAACTCGAGGGCTATCGTAGTGATGCAATTATGGGACAAATGTTATATCAAATTCAGATTTTGATTAAATCAACAAGGCTACTTTTCAAACGACACATTTAGAGGTCGTTCTCTTGTATCTAGCGTTGTGTATTATGAAGTAACGCCCCCGGACATATTTCCGATGCGACAAATTTTTGGGGGTGTTACACCGTAACCACATCAATTACGGCGTAAACCTTTCCATGGTTACGCCGTAACAACTAAACTAAAATTTTCAAAATTGTTAGTGCAAATATTATGATATTTAATCTATACGATCTTTTTATGTTTTGGTGATGACAAACATGTGACTTGTAATATGTAACGTAAAGTGCGCAAATTACTCGTAATCACAAATCATCAATGCATACATGCATCTACATCTCTCGACTTCTCAAGTCTACATCAACACCGACATTTGTTTGCAAGTTACTTGTAATCACAAATTATTAATGCATACATGCATCAACATCTCTCGGTGTCTCAAGTATGCATCAAAACGGACATTGGTTTACACCCGACGTAAATCACATAAGGTATGTACAAACAACATTAAACTTGTAGGATGATCAAAGAAATAAGTTTTTGTCTTAATTTGAAAAAATATTTTTGAATTATAAAGAAATGTTTTATGTGGTGATCATTTCAAATTTTAAATATGGTGATTTCACCCCTAAAACAAGTCAGATTTTCACCTTCACCACGAAAAGACAAAAACATAAGCATCTGCCGGGGAGGTCCCTTAAAAATGTTGTGCGACCCCCTTAAATACCGACGGCCCCATAATATATCTGGGACCGCCGTTTCCTGACAGACAGGTTTTCAGCCCCTATAAATAGTGGCTTACTTCCAACTATTTTCACAACCCTTTTGTACGAATTTCTTTCAGTTCTTTCTCTTTGTAGATCTCACTAAATCTCTTGTAGAATATCTTAACACATATAGTATCGGATTCGTTTAGGGTTTTTAGAGAGAGAAAGATGTGGTTGGATGAACACTTAGAGAGAGAAACAAAGAAAGAACAATTAGATTACTATGTGAGAAAATGAATAACTAACACCCTCTCCATGTGTGGAGAGGGTATAAATACTTCTAGCTATGACCGGCCATGGGCTTAGTCATGGGCTTTCCATGTGTCTTTGGCCCGGTTAGCTTACTAACATTACATATGATTAATCTACGAGCTACGACTAGCTATATTAGAAGTGACCGATACTTTTTGTATTCCTAACAATCTCCCCCTAAGGGAGGTCACTCCAATTTACATAAACTTAAACCTAGCATAATTTGCTTTGACCTTAGTCTTGAGCTCGTGGTCTTTAACTTCAATTATTAACTTGTGATATGTTGTAGTGATCTTTGACTTTAGGCTTTGACTTATATCTTTGACTTGACATGAATGTAATCTTGAACTTCTTGAGATCATCAACCAAGCATAATCTCTTTACATTGTCTTGCAATCTTTCCATCTTGTGATCTTGCGACTTTGGACCGACATGCTCATACTTTTCTTGATATGATAACTTTGAAAGCTTTAATGATGCATTTTTCTTGAAGTTCTTTAACTTTAACACTTTGTCGCTTCAAGAAGGATGTATGGTATCAGAGTAGCGGAAGTCTTGAAACATGTATTTGAGCTTTCATGATGTCTTTATAAATGTCGGTTGAGTATGAGCATGTGGCTATGAATCTTGTGAGTCTGCTGGAACTAGGTACCTCCACGTCCATCTTTATATATTCCAGAAATAAAACAGTTAGCAATAAATATAGGGGACGAATATGGCTTTGTCATTCGCATGTGTTTGGTTGGAGTAACCTTTAAATCTGTTAGGATTGACCTGTGATCAGGTAGATTCAATTTAAGAAGAATCTCCTTGACAGGATTTCCAGCTGTAGTATTGAATCTTTCTAACACAAATGTATTATATTCATCGTACTCAACATGTTCTCATTATCGGAACGTCTCAAAGAAGACAACACAATAAGAGTGAACCAGCAAGTTACTATCTCACCGATTGAAATAAAAATTGATTTGAGAAAAAAATCAATAGACGTGTCACTTGCTAAAGTGTTTTTGCGACACATCAAGAGTTTTAAGCATTTCAAATTCATCAATCGTCAATTCATATACTAGAACAAGTTTGATTCATATAGAATCGCACCATCGTTTCTTTCCAGTTGTCACAAGCTTGCTTCGTATAGAATCACACAAGTCGCCTACCAAGAGCTTGTTTGATGTTGGCCCTAGAAGGATTTCCATCGTCATTGTGAATAACTTTCATATCACTCTAATGTTCTGGCAAAATCATAAGGATAATGCGTAGGACTCTTAAATCATTACTTGTTTTCACAATGCGTGAGCAACAAATACATTCAAATAGTGCCCTAATGAGATTTATAGTTGATCTATTGGCTTTAGACTGAATAGTACACTTTTGGTTTAAGTGGTCGGAGGTTGGAGCTCACTGCCACCTTTTTAATACCAACTACCTCGGAGTGAGAAAGTTGATAGAAATATGTATAATCTCCGTGAGAAATGAAACAGAAATCTTTTGAGAGATTCTTAGTGGCTAGGGAGGATTGTGCATTGCATCACTCGGTCCATGATGGCAGTCTTCAGTGTCAGCAATCATCTTTGTGATTCTTGACATCAAATGTATTGAACCGGTTTCTACCTAAGTATAAGGAGGGCTTCTTTCTTTTCACCCTTTATCTTAAATTTTCTTTTTAAATCTTCAACCCCTTCAGCACTTACCAAGACTTTATAACTAGTACCTTGTTAGATTTGCTCCAGTGCTAGCTCCATCTCAGTCAGCATTTTTCCCTTAATCTCACTTTACTCCTTTTTTCATACCTAAGGACTTCTACACTATCTAGTGGAATATCCCTGGGTAGATCCCTTCGGTTCTGGCTGGATCATGG
The DNA here is from genome assembly GCA_026074375.1 of Tanacetum coccineum. Taxonomy (NCBI): domain Eukaryota; kingdom Viridiplantae; phylum Streptophyta; class Magnoliopsida; order Asterales; family Asteraceae; genus Tanacetum; species Tanacetum coccineum. Next base: position 26,932 of record BQNB010043685.1, on the reverse strand, counting down.
GAATGGATACCTAAACTTAACCACCTTATAACTCCAATACAATAATTTAAATGGTCGGTCTTTGGTACTTCCACATTTTAGCCATCACTTAACCATTTGCTCCCCCTTCATATGTGCATCGATTAATCGAAAGAGTTTAGCACATATATGGGTTAGCGTACACTTGAGATTTTAAAAATCACAGTATTAAAAATCACATTTTAATATTTGGGATATTAATTGATAAAATATATATGCATTCGGGGAGAAAAATGTCCAATTATTAACAAGCCAATTATTGGAACACATTAATGCCCCCTCAACTTATAAGGGAATTATATGGTGTTTGAGTATGTTAATTTGAAAAAATTTAAATTTACTATGAAATTCTTGAAAATTCTTACTCAAACACTATATATGCCTAATTTTTAAGCCTACACTACATATATACATATTCACAAGTTTATAAATATAAAAAATGACCTTATAGGGACGAGCACAATATGACAAAGTCATATTGTTCGTTGAAGAAGCCAGAGGTCAGATCCGTAGTGACTTCCACCAATAAACTTTTTGAGGCTCCTTATAATCCTTCTTTCTTTCAGCTGCTTGTCAATCGCCTTGATCATGATATTAGCTCTTTTATTTTCCAATGTACTCCATCTTCTCTTTGGCATGTACTCCATTTGGATATTCTTTGTGATGTCATCCAGCAAAGTTCGAAGCCCAGTTGATGTCCTATCTCTAAACTTGTAGAGTTCATCTGATATCATTAACCTATTTCTCCCTAGGGTGTCAACATAAATGAATCCTTAAGGGTCTTGATATGGAGTGTATGGGTCCCTTTTCCTTATGTCGGGTTTGGTTGTTTCTGGTATGGTCACGTTGATCTTCTTCTGGTAAATTTTGACTCCGAGATAATGATCTTCGACTCGCTTTTGAATAACCAAGCTTCTAATGAAAATTCTCAATGCTATTGTGAAGCCAGAAACATCATCGCCTGAGAGATTTGTAAGCCGATTCTAAACAATAAGGAGAAGCATGTCCTCGATGTCATTAATATGAAGACGTGGAAAGTCGCATTCCTTGAATCTGTAAAGGTCGTTATCGGCTCTTCTTACTCCAATCTCTTTTAGATACCCATACCTATGTTTCCTCATTACCTCGACCTGAGTTACTGCCAGAATATATTTCATAGAATATACACCATGTGTGGATTGCAAGCATCGTGCATACCCATAGAAGGTCTTATGTTGTTCTCTCTAATGTGAGATTCCTCATAACGCATGTTTATCATAGGCAACTTTAATAGGAACCCATATATTTGGAACCATGTCTTCAATGCCTAGAAGATCATATTGAGTAGCCTTTGTCTTTGTAATAGAAGTTGTATAGGTCATTGTCGAAACTCCTATTTGCATATACTTAAGATCATTGTTGAAGAAGTAGTCAACAGGTACTTTTTGATGATTTCTACTCATAACTAAAGGTAGGGATTTGGTAAGATCAAATTGATAGTCACCGCCTTCTGGATTCTCCCAATCAAGTTTCTCTGATAAGGGTTTGTAACATTCTTCAAAGTCATACTCCAACTTAGCATAATTCGAACGAGTACCTTTGAGAAGTCTGAATACTGGCCCTAACAGGGTTTCTTGAGTCAGATTGGTGATTTTCAGGCCATTCATGATGTATGCAGAGAAGTTTATAGGAGTGATCATCGATTCATCAAAGGTCATTGACGGTTTATTAGCAGAAGATGCAAGAGTCATTAACCAGCTTTGATTTTGTCCTTGTTGTGGAGTTATGCCAACATTCCAATCAGGATTAGTAGGTTCTGAGGTTGTGTAGGTTTGGTGAACAGTCACATTTAGATGCAACCTTTTCCTTGGGTTCTTCATCATCATTACCCAGATTCCCTTCTTGATCTTGGGTTATATCTGAATCTGCAACCTCAAACTCTGGTTCCTCTGATTGAACAGACTTTCCAGATGATTTTGGTTGAGACTTGGTGCCTTCGGATGATCCAGACTATGATTCTTTAGCTTTAGGACCTTTTGATGGTTCTGCATCCTTGCTAGTCTTCCTCTTCTTCAACCCTCAGCCTGATCCAGTAGAAGGGTCTTCATCTTTATCTTTGTATTTTTAGCTTCTCTTCAACGAATACACTTTATCATAAGTGGAGAATAGAGTCTTTTCAAGATCATAAGATTTTATCAATCCTTCATAGCAGTCTTTGTGTTCAGGAGCTGCTAAATATGATTCACTTTTATCCATTTTGTCGATAAGAATCTTCTTGAACTCAAATTATGTAGGCGTTGCAACAGCCTCATATGATGATTGTGGTTGAGAAGACTCCTTGGCTATAACAGCATGATCAAGTGACTCAGTAACCATCCTTTGTATCACTAAGGGGAAAGTTAGACACTTCCTCTGGCAGAATCTGAGGCGGTTGATTCTTAACTTGCTCTATGGTCCTTTCAGCGAGTGACACCAAAAGGAAGTTCATGAATTCATCTCTGGTTGATCCTAGCCTTGCGTCCAGATGTTCATCTACTAGAGCAGTCACTTGATTTTTAAGAGGATCATCCTTTTTGAGTTCAGCAACTTCTTTTTATAACGCTGTGACTCTGTTGTTGAATTGGAAGACTGATGCGAAATCAGGAAGTGCAGATTGAGGATTTGTAGCTTTAGTTGTTGGTGGTGGTGTGGATATTGATTGTTGTGGTGGTGGAGTAAAGTATGGTAATGTTTATGGGATGACGGTGGAGAATACTGGTGAAGAATCAGTGATAACCGAGACAGGTACTATAAGGAGTGTGGGTGTTTGTTGGCTTGGTACTTCATGATGGACGTGAACATCTATTGGAGAAACAATTTCTGCATCCGTATGGGGAATATCTGAAAAGTTTATGAATTTAGCTGCCAAGTCAGATGAATGAGAAGAGCTAGTAACTAGAACTTCAGTCTTTTGTGGAACAGTAGAAAGTGTCACATGAGCATCTTCTATGACTTGAGAGATCTCTAGATTTTCATTCCATTATTAAATGTTAGTCATTTTAGCATTGGTACCATCCTCTTGAATAAACCCTTTATCAATATCAACTGGTTCATTCAGCCTTATATCCACATCATCGTATAGCTGACTGGTAGTATAATCCATATCTTCATCTTCATCACCTTCAGCTTTATTAGTAGTCTTTGTTTCATCTTCATCATTAGAATCGTTGGATGGAGTTTTAACAAACTCGTCCTTCACTTCTTATTCATCATCATCATATAATTCTTCATTCTCTTGATGATCAGATTTGAAATCAGATTCATTTTCATCAGTTTCATGCTCAGAATCTTATTCATTTTCATCGTCTGATTGGGTTTTGTCATCATTACTATCATTCTCTTAATCATTGTCTTCACCACTTGAATCTTGTTCATTGTTGCTATCATCTTCATCATTTCCCCAAGATTCAACTTCATTTTCAGATGATTCTTCTTCAGTCACATCGAGAACCCCTGGTTTAACACAAGTTCCTTCATTTGTAATAGAAGGTTTAATTTTGGCAAAACTTGGAGCAGCTTTGGTAACAGTTTTAGAACCACTTGGATGGGTCTTGTGAAAGTTCCTCAAGCTCTTCCTTCAAACTTCTTCATACTAAGCTTCTTCAGTTAATGCCACATCAGATAGCAGCTCAATTCCTTTACCTCTAGCAACATCTACCTTTTCCTTCTTCTTAGACAATGGCATCTCAGGCGTTTCTCTAATAACAACACCTCTTGCTGAAGTCTTAGTAGACTTCTTTGCAGATCTCTTTACTCACTTTGACTTCCCTGTAGGTCCTTCAGGTGAAATTGGGACAGTAGTGAGTTGAGGAGAAGCTGGTTTCTTGAATTTTCGCGCCGTCTTAGGAGGTGTAGCTCCTGTATCAAAACCAAGGTAAGTCTTGTAAGCTTTGGTTTCCTTTATCTCAGGACTGGTCAATGATTCAGGAAGTATAGCACCATAGATTTGAGTTTCTTCTTTTGTAGAGACAAATTTTAAAGTGTTAATCAAATAGTCATCCTTGGAGGTGTGCATCCCGATCTTGTTTCTCTAAGAGACTGTCTTGTCTTGAGTAAGGAAGTAGTGAATGATAACTTTGGTGAATCGAGGGTAGTACATCTTCTCTTGCTTTTTGTAGGCTCTGTTGTCAATCTGGTAAATGAAATCTTTCCAAAGTAGTTCAACATAGTCCATATTCTTCTTATGGTACATACCCCAAAGGATTTGTGTTCTGGAGAGACGAAGCTTGTCAAGACCAATTGTCTTTCCAGATAAACTTCTATTAATGAGAGCAGCAAAAGTTCTCCAAGGTTGATGCATCTAATTAACAACAACATCATTGAGTGAATTGATTTCCCTAGTGTGACCAAGATCTCTTAAGAAAGACATAATTTCTTCATCAGTAGGATGTGCATCAAATTGTTGTCCTTATACTCTAGGGCAGATCTTAAAGATAACTATGAAGATTTCCAGATTGAGTTTAAATCTCTTCCTTTTATCAATTTTGAATCAGTAGAAAGTGTCATGATTGTAAACTGAATCCCAAAATTGATGCATGTAAACTTCTGGAACATCTGCAGTGATGAGAAATGTAGAGTAGCATGGAGTGAGAGCAAGAGCATCCAAAACGACTTGAAATGTGGGTTCTCTTTGTATCTATCCTAGATCGAGTCTTCAGTTGCATTTCCTAATCTATAGTCTTTTCTCCTTGGGAACAAGTTCAAGATCAAGTTTGGCTTGTTGAACAGTAATGGAAGACATGATTCTACTAAGATTTGTCACATACAGTTCATATACAAACAAATATATATATATATATATATATATATATATATATATATATATATATATATATATATATATATATATATATAT
>BQNB010043685.1:0-21384 GCA_026074375.1 Tanacetum coccineum | reverse complement strand
CGCTAACGGATTCCAGAGATTGTTTTACTTTGGGATTTTGGCTTTTTAAATACCCGCACTTGTTAAACCCCCAATTGTACTTCACGTTATGGCCTTTCAATCATTCTGATGCTCAAGGTCAAGCAACTCAAATAGCCATTTGATAAAATGTTTGTGAAGTATTAAAAGCATTTTGCTTATACGATAAAGTGAAGAGAGAAAAGAATTATCGGAAGGGGTATTTTGGGTAATCCTTAAATGTGTAACTAGCCTAGTTGGGATCCAACTAAGGATTAGAAAGTGCTAGTTAGGAGCCAAGAGAATATTCTTGAAATATTCTTTGCTTGGAGAGAAGGAGGGAAAGAATTTGAAATTTAAATTTCAAATTCATTTACACACATGTTGGATAAGAGAGGATGAGTTGTATATGAGTTGTTATGATGTGACATGATGTGATGGAAAGGAGCCTCTTGATCTTGTTTGAAATGGAGGGTAAGGATGCAAAGAGGAGAGGTGGTTTGGATTGATGGTATGGCAAGATCAAGGTTGATAAGAAGGTTGTGTTTGTTATGTGAGTGAGAAGAGAGTGTTTGTGAGAGAGGTTGTGTTTGTTTGAGATGAGGCATCAATCCAATGGTTGAGAATTTGGATTGACGAGGTGGGTTGATCAATGATAGAGGTGAGAGTTTGTTTGTTGTGTTTGTTTGAAAAGCAATCCAAGGGTTGAGATAAGAGTGTGTGAACTTAGATTGGTGGCATGACTTGATCAAGAGTTAAGATGAAAAAGTTTGTGTGTATGTGTAATTTGAATTCATTGAGGAAGAAGGTGAATAGTAGATATGTGGTGGAAAAGATATGGAATATCTTGGTTGGGAATGTAGGGAACATAGAAGTACAACAAATACAAGAGAAGTACATTATGTAATGGAATGTGAGTTAGCATATAAAGGATAATATTTGAGGTTTATTTGGTGAAGGTTTATGTGAAGAAGGGTGTTTATGTTTGAAGAGTGTTTAGGAAGATAAGTATAAAGTTGATGGTGTTTACGATGAAATCAAAAGATTAAACTTTGGATTAATAATCACATTGCCAATAAGAAAGAAAAGAGTAGGAATATGTGATTATGGAATGGTTTAAGGAAGAAGTTGTTTGGATTGTATATGGAAGAATGAAATCACTTGTTGGGTAAGAAAGGTAAACAAGTGATTAGATATAATGGGTTATAGGAGTGTGTAAAGGAAGTGAAGACTTGTATATGTGAGGAATACATGTGAGTTTGTAAAAACATTTAAAGCTAAGGACGTGAGAAAAGTCAAAGTATGATTAACTTCCAAATACCACAAACTCAATTAGTCATTTAGACTTTAATCCATAATAATCATCAATGAATTTGATCACTAATCATCTTGATGCAAACAAGCTAAGTGCTTTGCATCTTAAGTAAAACATATCCCATAACAGGAAATGATGCGTTTACACAAAGTGACATTTGACTTAGTTTGACCAATATGGGAGTCAACCCGTTACATGATTAGGTTCAATTGTAAATCCGAGCAACAATAAATTTGATCATTAATCATTTTGATGCAAACAAGATAAGTGTTTTGCATCATAAGTAAAGCATATCCCATAATGGAAAAGGATGCATTTACGCAAAGTGGCCTTTGACTTGGTTTGACCAAAACAAGAGTAATGCCCGTTACATTATTAAGATCATTGTTAATCCAGATTAAGGTCAAATTAATACTTTTGTTTGTTGGTATGTAGAAAGCATGATCATACTAGGTTTAGAAAGATGTTTCGGCCTTGGCTAGAGGCGTTTGATAAAAGATTTGAGTTGCCGTTTTATGGAAAAACAAGAGGATTCGTTTTTCTTTCTCTTTAAGTCTAAACCTCATTTGGAATGTTTTCAAATGCTTAAATTTCATATACATACCTTTATTGAAGTTTCCATATGTGTCGGGTAAGAGGAAAGCCGACAAATGCTAAATCCGCAAAACGGATTTCACGTGTGGCGCGCTGGCCACGCACTGACGCGTTCCCAGTGCGCCAAATGGTGAAATCCTAGTTTTGCGGATTTAAGCTACCGCTTGTGATTTTACGTTTTATGAACGTTTATTTGTCATCGTTAAAACATAAAGGATATCATAGTCAATGTTGCACCAACACTTATAATTTTCAGTACCTTCCAATTTAAAATTGATTAAAGGTACCCCGCTTGTGTTAATACTACGCAAGAAAAATGGATCATATTGATCGATATCACTTCCCTCAGAACTAGAGGATTGCCCTTTGTTCTTGGGAGGCTTTTGACCTTCAATCATAATGACAAAACAGATATAACAAAGAAAAGAAACAGATCAAAACACCGAACCACCAGAGGGTAGACTCAGTAACCAGTGTGGTACAAGGCACACACCTACTATTGAGCTTAAGAACCATGATTCCTTGCTTTTTGAGAAGTAGGTCAAGATTCACCCAATAGTGCAGGGTGTATACACAGGAAACCAAACAAATACTGAAACTGAGTCAGTTAACTACCAAACTCCTACAATCACAAATAATCCTCCAATCAACAACTCTAACAACACACAAAATCCCTTAATCTAACCCTTTCACCAATTCTAGAAAACCTAAGAAAAAAACCTAGGAGAGGGCGTGAAAGGTGTTACAATGCACGCAAAGGTTCCAAACAAAGAGACAAGATGTCTCAATACCAACCTAACCAGATGCACAACGAAAAACCAACTTGAAACTAAAAAGAGAAAGGATTAGTAAGGAAAAATTTACTAAAAACAAATAATAGACCTTAACTGATCTATTATAACAGAAAAACTAACAAAATCAAGAAACAAAGTATTAGGGTTTTGATACATTAAACCCCTAAAATCAAGATCTACCAAAATCTTGATTAATAATCTATCAATCAACACACGTTGACAATCAATTGATCAAAAACAAACAAAAAACCCAATTTTTAGGAAACCCTAAAACATGAAATACCACAGATCAACCAAGAAACCACTTATCGATCAATTCTACAAAGAATCACGCGATTAACACCTCAAACCTCGTATTGATCTGAACTCAAAATACAAAACCAAAAAAAAAATTAAAATCCTAATTTTTTTGAAAACAATCGATCTTTGTATCAAAGCAAACCTGGCTATGATATCATGTGGAAAACTATAGCAAAGACCTCAAAACACTTATAAAGTTCATACAACCAACCTCCCTTTTTATTTATTATAATCACAACATCTGACTAACACTTCAAATGTGTTAACAGGTTTTGAGTTCAGTACAATACAAGAAAGAAACACAAGATTACACAAGAAACCTAACAATCTTCTTAAAGGCTGAGAAGATGAACAAGGGAGATAAACTTTCTAGAAAAAGAATGACCAAAAAACGATTAACCTATAGATGGGTATAAGATGGGTATTTATACCCCACTAACCTTAAATAACTTTATTCTTGAGCCATTGAACTTTCAACTTCGTTCACCTTCAGTCCATGCAATACTAAAACAATAACAAACCAAAACTAAACATAATAATGAATTACCTTTTAAACCCCTAAAGTTAGAAACTTAACTCAAACTTAGTCCAAACTACAAGAGCTAACTTTATAAATTTAACAAATTGGCTAATCATGTCTTCTATAATATTTGTGGACTCTTTATATATAAGTCTCCAAAGTGACTTCATAGTGTGGCTTTTGTCCGTGGTGGAACTTGAGAACTTTTATTGAGAAGGAGAAAACATAAGTATTTATGTTTACAAAGAAGATCCAACGATCTAAATTGTAAAAAAAATAATAACTAATCATAAATAACTAGAAAAACACAACAAAGCATTTAGTTTTAAATTTTTTGTGAAAGATAATTGATATTTCACAAATGGATTTTTCTAATATGTGTTCCAGGGATACATGATAAAAAGGGTCTCACAGTTTATGTGTCATAACCTGAATCAATGTTTTAAAAACCGGTTTTTGAATCGACTCGGTCGAGCCACCGGGTCACGGTTCAACCGGTTTAACCGGCGGTTTACGGCATCCGGTCACTCTACCGGATCACGGGTCAACCGGTTCAACCGGTCGGGTCAACCCGGGTTTTAAAACACTGACCTGAATGATCAGTTAGTAACTGTGGGGCCTGATGCTAATGAATAATAATGATTGCTGGTCATTTATGTTGTCACACATAAGCTTTGATACCCTCTTTATCATGTGCCCTAGGGCACATGTTAGAAAAACCCTTCACAAATTACCCTTGAACCTTAAATTGTTTTACACTAATAACCCTAAAGTTTGGTTGGGTTGAGACCCTCCCGTGCCTCCATATAAGTTTGCCACTGCCTTTAACGACCGTAAAACCTCTACAAGGCAAGTAATGTCAAATATAAAGTTACGCCTAGGACCCAAATAACGCTAGCGATGCTCGAACTTTAGAGCTACATGCGACCATGTGTAAGCCTTTAATCGTCAGACTACGATAAGAGAAAACAATGTTAGCTTCGTCGACTAAGCTTTGGTATAAAGATCAATGGAACAAGTGAACAGTAACATTTAGAGAGATAAAGGTCACTACTATATATTTATACTACTATATAAAGCATTTATAATGTGGGACCCATTAAAAATTAAGATAAAGAGGTGCAATCTTGACCATCCATCTCGTCACCTTTGAACCAAAATAAAAACCTCTCATGTGTGACAAGTTTCCGTGCAAACAAGACTCACTATTACACAATGTTTTTTCATGTCTAGTTTACAACAAGCGTCATTCAACCTTTAAAGAATGATAATTATTTGAAAATGTATTCAATTTTCACTTGTTCAAATGTTGTGTAATCAATCTTTTTTTTTTTGCTATTGTATATCTAAACTTTTGAATTTTGCCTTTTGTGTGTAATTGTGACACATTTTATTACCCTTACGTTTTTAACCAACATGTTATCCGTGGAAAATAAATTGATCATATACATGTGCACAAAATACATACAAATTCAAAAAGTTTAAGTATATAATTAGCAAAAAATAAAGTTGACTACAGTAAACTCGAAAACTTGTCAAACTTAAATACATTTAGCTATTATCCCTTAAGAAAACATCTATGAACTATGTACAAACATTTTTTGCGTTCGTTCAGTAACTATAACCACCAAAATTGGAACCAAGATCATGTCAGTAATCATCAAGATTCTTACTCAACACTACACTCTACGAAAGAAGGACTTGTGATACTATTTGGACCATTAGTAAACAAACTAAATTAAAATTACAAGACAGCTATCATATATCTATTCTATCTATATACTAATCTCAACATTGACCACTGTTCATCTACATGGCCAAGTGTTTGACTTGGGCCCTTGGGCTCATATTGCCCGGCCCAAATGTTTTGCCCAAGTGTTTTTTTTTTCTTTGGCCCGCCTAAAGTCCTTTTTTTTTTAAAGTTTAGTCCAACATCCAGCCCAACTATTTTTTTTGGGCTCTACTGTGGCCCGGCCCAAGGTAGTTATATTTTTTAGGTCCAACATCTAGCCCAACTTTTTTCCTTTCCCCTTTTACCGCAAAGGTTACTTTCATCGGTCCAAAAAAAAAACTTAATAAATCGAGCCCGGCCAGAGTGTTTTTTTTTTTTTTTTTAAAGTTTAGTCAACATCCAGACCCCAACTTTTTTTTTGGCTCTACTTGGCCCCTGGGAGCCCAGGACTTTCGCGGGGCGTGGTGGATGGTGGAACTTTGGCCCGAATGTAAAGCTAATCTGTTTGGCCCTAAGAGGACGGGTACCCAAGTAGTTTTTTTTTTTTTTTTTAGTTAGTCCAACATCTAGCCCAACTTAAAAAAGCTTTATAATCCCCTCCCACTCCACACTTCTTTCGCTAAAAATAAAGAAGGAAAAAAAAAAATTATCGAAACGTGCTTTATTTTTTAAACTATTTACAACTTTCTAGCAGGCCATGGGGTTCAATAAAAAAAATGTTATGAGACCGAAAAAATAAAATCCGCACAAAATACAATAAAATGAAAACATGCCCGAACTATAAAAATGAGACGAAAAAAAAAACCCCAAACAAAAAAAAAGCCACGCAACAACACACCCCCCCCCTCTTACGCGCGAAAAATATAACATAGGCCCGCATATGGCAACCGCGGGTAATTCTGCGTTGTATATGAAAAAAAAAAACAAAGCCGCTAAACAAAATATTTCAAGCCAGTATTAAAAAAAACAAAACACAACATAACATAGCATTACTATTAAAAAACAAGACTCACCATCCCATTAAAACCCGCGCTATTAAATTCATGCGGTTATTTAAGCGATTTGAAGTATGTAATAGACAAAATTAGCATATAAATAGACATTATTTTACCAAAAGACAAATTTATGAGAAAACCTAAGGACGTCTTTAATGACAAATTACCTATCGTTATCGAGGCTCGCTTCTGAAATTTTCTAAAACCCTGAAGCGAACCTCAAAATGAGGCCCCCTAAAAAAATGTCTTGCAAGATGCAATGCAAACTACTTATGTATAAAAACGTTACAACTTCATTCTACCAATTCACCTGCATATCATGGATGTCTCCACAAGAACAGTGTTGCACTTAAAGCATGATATTTGAATCCTGGTACGTAATTTTAGTTATTTATGCTATATAACAACATTGGATCAAAATCTGTCTCAAGCATGCATACTTAGGTGCTGTTTGGGTAAGCTTTTATACACAGCTTATCTTTTATCTAGTAAAGGAAAACGAAAAGTGGGGACTTTTGTATTTTGAAAAAAAGAATGTTTCCTTATTAGGTATGATACTTTCAATTATAATTATTTTTTAAAAATATTTTATTGAAAAAAACCCTTATTGCCTAATTTGGAAAAATAAGATTTTAATTTGTTTTTCATAAAAAAAATATACACATGGACTCAATATATCATCTTTAATAGTTTTAGACCAAAGTGAAAATAAAAAGAAAAAAACGCTTCTCTTCAAAGGTTTAACCTGAGAACACATTGGTCTTTCCCAAACCTAATAATAATAGTGGTTCTTCTCATTCTTCCTCAAAACCCTAATCTAAACGATGTTGAAGAACCAAAATCGTATAACATAAAAATATAACATAAAATGTATCAACACTTACAGTATCATACACATCGCTTGAGATATAGTTTGGATTGCTTAATAAGTTACTATTATAAATAACGAGACATCTTTTCAGATAACAACATATAAAAACCCAAACAATTAATTGTGGATGTAAATGGTTACAAAACGAAAAATGCTGAACATTTTTTGTTAACCCACACCCAAGAGTTCCTTAAGCTCTGAAAATAATCAAGAAGCTATTCTAATACAACATATGTTTGTTTATTCATTGCTTTCACAGTGGGGTTTATTGGTATCTTTTTGTGCTTATTATGACCAAATTTGGTATATGTATGTTCTGACTAGCAAAACTTAATTGTTTTATGTTGTTATTGAAACGGAAGTTTAAAAAGTATTTAATTTCAGTTTTTTGATATTAACAGCTTAAGAGTATCAGGTTGATTGCTTTTATAGTGCTATTGGAAAACTCAAGGCACACCAAGTAAGAAATATATCTTAATTTTCGGACTACTTTCGTTAATCCTGTTAGCCAATACTCATTCCACTTACACGCCCTCATTTATGTATTTGCATGGTTTAGAGCCTGACATTGATCAGGAAGACATACAGACTGTAAAACTAGCTGGTAATTATACCTTTAACCACATGCATACTGCATGATGTAGGTCATGGGCCATTCAGCCATTTGTTTGAGCGATGGTTTCTTCCTAAGGTTATTCCTGGCTCCAAATGGTAATTATTACATTCATTTACATGACACACATATTTACAGCTGCAGTTCAGTTCACTTACTACAGCCGATAGGAACATAAGATTTTAAAACTGAATCATTGTTACTTTCAGTAGGTGAGAACAGAGTATGGGGCCTTGCTATTAGTTAGTGTCGATGTGGATTTTTGTTCTTTGTGAATGAATCTTGCACTATTTTATGAACTTAATGATGGCTCTTGAGATCAATTTTCAGTTATATTCACCAAAGTGCAGGACTATGGGGCATATATATGTGCATCTACACATGCATATGTGTCGGTATATATTATATTAATGACGGAAGTTTGTACAAAAAGAAGGAAGGCAAGACACCTTGCTGGTGGAACATCTGGTAGGAATGGAAACTTGACGACAGTATGTGCTTCTCATCTTTTCTTATTTATTTTTATGACTTTTTCTAAGTTGTCTGCATTTTTTCTTTATCACTTAATCTCACTTTTGCTAAGCAAACACGACAACCAACTGTAATTTACAATCAATGGGTTAATCCGTAGTTGAACTGATTATTGAACGATTGAAGGTTTCACAGAGCAAAGAGAGATGAAAATGAAATAGCGGACATATGTACAAGTAAAATAAGCGGGAATAGTAGTTGCGATAGATTGTCGGATTGCACGTGAGTTTAGTTAAGTTACAACTTATGCCTGATACGTGCCCTTTTTATGCTCCTAAGTGTATGTTGTCGGTTCGATTAGGGAAAACTTTCTTAACGAGTTTAGGTCAATTGAACTTTTTTTGTTTGCATCGAAACAAGTCAGATGGATATGAACCATTGTATTTCCAAAATATTATATAAAATATTTTATTATAATATATTACCCACAAATTTATTTAATTAATTACATTCAACGCAACATTTTTTTTAGCAGTTTAGCTAACCCACCTAGCTGCTTATATAGCAACTTCTATTCACTATGATCATGTAACTTATAATTGTCCCCTTGACACGAAATTCGTGAATTGGCTAAAAAAAGCTAATCTAATAGTATCATGTTGATTATGCTATATGTAGCAAAGGGGGACAAAAATATCATGATGTATGCGATACATATTGGTTGGCTTTTTCTCTTTGCTACTATTTTTTTACCCGTTTTAGAAAAAATGTATGCGATACATATAATATAGTTTTATAATCGTCAATGTCAAATCATGTATAATTTGTTTCACATGATTTAGGCGTACATGGTTGTTGTTCTCACAAAGATTGTTGTTGTTGAGCCTCTGGCAATGTCGTGTGAAAGTTTAGCAAAAATGTCGTGCGAGATGCTGGTGTGATTAACTTGGGAGATATTGACCCCACACCGCAACTCGCTCTGCCTAATGCTTACAGGTTCGTGTCCATGATGATAATGGGTGTACTTCATTGATTAGGAATAAAAGCACAAGCAGGGGACTAGAATTCGTCATGGTATGTTGGTAATTATGTTCATTAGGAGACTTCTAATTATATGACTTGAAGTGAATTTACCATTTTTAGTTATTGATTGACAACTTAAATGTGCAGGTAATGTTCGCAAGATGAGTATCATAGGCTTGGACTTGAAAGCAGAAGTGAGACTGGCAGAGCAAAGCTCTTTGACTTATAATCAAGAACCATAATTATAAATAAAAGTATAATTAAACTATATGTTTTTTAATAAACAAAAATACATTATTCAAAAATTTAGAAAAAACCCCGTGCGTGCACGGGCGTTATAACTACTATATATATATATATAAATAATTAAAATCCAAGTAGTCCCAGCCTAGGGAGATTACTCTCTACAAGGTATCTAACTCCTCCAGTAGCGTCTACCAAGTGTTACAAGTATAAATAAAACAACACAGCTCAAAAGTTTACGCCAAACATAACAACTAACATACAAGACATTATAATAAATATATTAGTAAATATTAATATAAATATAATATAGAATATCTAAATATAAAATAATACGTGAAACTTTCTTTCAGAACCATATTCTTAGTGGCGAGAACTGACAGAACCATCAAAAACAAAACATGCACAAAGCTTAAAAGAATAAAACAACAAAGACCTTCCATCATTATAATTTTGCACATATGTACTAAAAAACACATATAAGTTTTTTAAAAAAAACATATTTGTTCTAAAGAATTATGATAAGAAATTGGAAATACAAAATTTTTTTCTTGAAGTATGTGCATGTATGTTGTTATACGGCGTGCACAACAATAAATGAGCGACCGGGTGCAAGGTTATTGTAAAACGCGGAATATTTCATGAAGATAATTGAAAGAACAGAGGTGATCCTTACGATAATTGATGAATTAAATATATAATTTTTTTATTTTTAAAAGGCGTGCATGTATGTTTTTGGTGGTTCTGTCAGTTCTCGCGCTAATAATGGTTCTGAAAAGAAAGTCCCCCTATATATATATATATATATATATATATATATATATATATACACACACACACAAGTAACATGAAAAGGAGATAGATATATAAAAAGCGTACCGAAATTGCCGGTAACATAGGAGTATTGTTGGATAATGTCATAAACCTATCCTCCCCTATTAATTAATAATTATCACAACAAATGAATGACTAAAATAAAATAGATAACAAACTGTAATTCACTAAAATTATTTACCAACCTACCTACCTGAAGGTGAGAAAAAACGTTGTTTGATTCGACTGAAAATTTATTAATAAATATAAATGATTAGAAGATGAGATTAATTGATTGATTGGTGTATAAAAAGGAAAGTTTGGGGGAAATGAAATGGAATGGAATGTACCTACCTGTTAATAGTGTCTAAATTCATTGCTACTTCCATTGTGATGTTGTTAGTTAGTGAAATTTGAGATTGCTTTTGATTTTTTTTTCGCGCTTTGTGGGATTTCAGAGACACGGTTTATGAAATGGGTCATATTTTTTGTATTACTTTTTTTTAAAAGATACTTGGTTATTTACTACTCCTAGTAGTTACTACGGTAGGTCAAATGAAATTTAATTGTTTGTTACTCCGTATTTTTATATCATGTCATTTTTCGTCACCAGTTTATCAAATAAACATAAAACAAATGTTAAATAAGAAAAACAAGTTTCAAGAACCGACTACACGAAATTAAGTTTTTTTTTTTTTTTTTTTTTTAAGTTTTAGAGAATAAAAAGGAATGGGATGAGAAATGTAAGTAAGGGATGATATTGTGAAGAAAATTATTCTTGGAATTGATGTTTTTAGTTTGTTTTTTAAGCACCAAGAAAATAAGTAGAGGGTTTGTGTTCCAATGGTATCATATGTTATGTGTGAAGCTTCTCGGTCACTAATACTTTTTGTCTTTGTTTCATAAATATTACTATAACAAAAGGTACGTCCAGTGCTATTAAAATTGTGATAACTAGGTTGAAGTTATGCAACGTGCATTAAAAATTGAAGATATAATTGTAATTTCTTGAAAGCTTGTGATGTTACCGATCAACTTCACTTCTTAATTCCTTAATTTTGGAAGGAAAAAATCTACACACAATAAAACTCATAGCTTCTCTCTCTCTCATTCTTTCTCATCTACTATCTTTCCATCTAAAAAAACTCAAGAACACTCATAGTTGTGATTTCTCTTCACATCTTTTGCCTTTTCAGTTAAAAAAAACCGAATAAAAACATGGTTGAGAATTAAAAAAATTTCTTACTAGTTTTATATTCTATTTATATGGAACAAAGTTATTAAAATACATGAGAATATCAAATCATGTTGTGCAATAATAAGAAACTAATATCACAAGTAGATAAATAACTTGCTTCCCAACCTCGTTGGTCGTTGGTAATTGGTCATTTACTCACTTGCTAATTTACAATCATTTCTTTTGACTTTTCTCGTAGAAAATAGAAAACTTTATTCGTCAAAGGCCTAATGGTGAATACTAAATACTAACGATGAAAAGGTTTATAAAAGGATCCACGTTCATTATGAAACGATCTGATGATCATTATCGACTAGTTGAGGGGTCTCAGAGTCAATAATAAAAGCCGTTGGAAGTTTAGTGTTTATTTAGATTTATTTATTTAGATTCCTTTATTAAGTACTTTCATATTAATGTTATCTTGTTGAACAAGAATATGTGAGTATAAATACGGTTTAGCTCAATACATAATGACCATTAATTTGACTGACATAAATAACTTTGAATGACATAAATAACTTTGAATGTCATAAATAACTTTGACTAATCATATATAATTGACTTTGACTAATCATAGACTAACACTCCCCCGCAGTTGGAGCGGGAGGACACCGGACGCTCAAACTGGTGCGAAACTCCTCAAACAACGCTGAAGGCAATCCCTTGGTGAAGATATCCGCATACTGAAACCGAGAAGGAACATGTAAAACACGGACCTGCCCAGTAGCAAGCAAATCCCGAACAAAATGAATGTAAATCTCAATGTGCTTGGTACGTTGATGCTGAACCGGATTAGAAGACAAGTATACAACACTCACATTATCACAATAAACAATAGTAGCAGAAGACAAAGGAGTAGGAAGCTCACGAAGAAAATTCCGAACCCAACATGTCTCAGCAACAGCATTGGCAACACCCTATAACACAGCGATTTTTTTTTTTATTTTATTTATTTCCCGCCCCCCCCCCCCTTCCTCGCACTGGAACGAGAAAGCGTCGGCTGACGCTTAGAGGACCAGGAGAGGAGGTTGTTTCCAAGAAATACACAATACCCCGAAGTGGAACGTCGAGTAGTCGGACAACCAGCCCAATCCGCATCTGAATAAGCAACCAAGGAATCAGTAGTAGAAGAAAACAGCTGCAAGCCATAATCTAAAGTCCCCTGAACATAGCGCAAGATCCGCTTAAGAGCAGAAAAATGAGGCTCTCTTGGATCGTGCATATAGAGACAAACCTGCTGCACCGCATATGTAATGTCAGGGCGAGTAAATGTGAGATACTGAAGGGAGCCCGCAAGACTCCGATATAAAGTAGGATCAGCAACCGGAGTACCACTATCACCTAACTTGGACTCGGTATCAGCAGGAGTCTGAGAAGGATTACAACCAACCATATGAGCACGTTCCAAAATCTCCATAGCATACTTACGCTATGACAAAAACATCCCGGAAGAGTCACGCGTAACGGAAACACCTAGAAAATAATTAAGAGCACCCAAATCTGTCATAGAAAACTCGCGATGTAAAGAGGATATAATCTACTGTAGCAAACGATCAGAAGTGAGAACAATATCATCCACATATAGTAACAAAAAGGCTGTATCATCACCGTGTCTGTAGATAAACAAAGATGAGTCACATCGACTCGAGACAAACCCAACAGTAGTGATATATGCAGCAAATCGCTGAAACCAAGCCCGAGGTGCCTGCTTAAGACCATAAAGAGACCGCTACAATAAACAAACAGTCCTCAAGGTCCCAAAAACCGGGAGGCTGATGCATATAAACAGTCTCGGCCAAATCACCATGTAAAAAGGCATTCTTGACATCAAGCTGAGAACGGCCATGTCCCGAGAAATAGCAAGCTTGAGGAGAGTCCGAAGGTACTGGATTTAACAACTGGACTAAAAGTCTCATCAACATCAATACCCTCAACCTGGGTGCTACCATTGGCAACAAGACGTGCCTTATACCTACTAAGGGTGCCATCAGCCAAAAACTTATGACGAAATAACCACATACATCGAACAATATTGGCACCTTCAGGTCGTGGTACACTAGTCCAAGTTTTATTTGTAATAAGTGCATTATACTCATCATACATAGCATTACGCCAATTAGAATCATTAAACGCTTCTTTGTAAGACCGAGGAAGAGGGGAAATAGTGGACACATGACCAGCGTAACGAGGATTAGGACGAGTAGTCCCGACACGAGAACGTGTGACCATAGGGTGATTTGACACAGTAGGTGGATTGTTAGCAGGAGCAATTGTAGGTTCAGGGATATGTTGGGGTGTGGGAACATTTGAGGGTTTAGACTGAGGCGTATGTGATAGAGGAGGAGAGGGTGGTGTAGGTGGTATTGGTGTTGAGGGTATGTTAGCGGTTGGTGTAGGAGTGAGGTCAGGAGAAGGAGTGATGGGCGTGGTGCGAATAATGGTAGAGATAAGATCAGATGAAGCTTCCAGAAAATCATAGGAAGGGGGGTTAGTGAGTTTGGTGGAGGGAAACGGGAACACCGTTTCATCAAAGGTAACATGGCGAGAAATGATGATTTTATTGGTATTAAGGTCAAGACAACGATAGCCAAATTGGTGGAAGCGAGTCCCAGAAAATGAAGGTAAGCACGTGTCCAAGTTTGTGTTAATTGTTATCTTATGTGGATAACAAAGGCATCCAAAAACTCGAAGGACACTATAATCGGGTTTTGCACCAAAAAGGCGGGTAAAGGGGATTTCATTATCAATGGCGCGGGAAGGTAAAATATTTAATAAATAAACAGCCATATTTAATGCCTCAGTCCAATAATTCGGTGGTAAGTGTGCTTGAAACAATAAAGTGCGAATCAGATTATTGATTGTGCGTATCATACGTTCAGATTTACCGTTTTGTTGTGAGGTGCGAGGGCATGAAAATCTAAATTGGATACCATTATCATTAAATAACTTATGAAAGGCATGGTTGTCAAATTCACCACCATGATCACACTACACACTGAAATATCCCACTTAAACTGAGTACGAACATAATTACGAAACAAATGAAATTTAGACAAAACATCAGATTTATGCATTAACGGATAAACCCAAACATACTGAGAATAATGATCCAGAAACAAAACATAGTACTGGAAACCAGAGAGACTCGGAATTGGGGAGGTCCATAGATCCGAGTGAACAATGTCAAAACTGGAGGCAACAGAACTGGATGAACTAACAAACGGAAGTTTCACGTGTTTACCAAGCTGACAAGCATGGCAAAGAACATGAATCTTTTCAAATATTCACGAATTAAATCACTAGACATAAGACGACGTAGCACTCATTCCCTCATTTCCAAGTCGCTGATGCCTCATACAACAGACTGGGATAAGAAAACTTGTGAGAATAGTGCGGAGGGCTCGAACGGGGAAAGAGTATCTCCCGAGCTGTCACAGCGGAGGAGACCCCTCGAGTTAGGAAGTCCTTTCCAGAGAAACCAAAGAACAAACCATAGTACAAGAATAATCTCGACAAAATTGTTGAACAAAAAATTAAAATATATTTGACAATATTGGGGGTGATTAAGACATTGTTTAAACGTAGAGGGCGAAAAGGAGTAGACAAAATACTATGGCCGGAGTTAGTAACGGGAATAAAGCGCCCGTCACCAACCGCAACAGACGGGTAAATGCACATATTAAAAATATCATTTGAGACAATGTACAGAATCTTAAGGGGGAGCACGCACCTGAATCCATATACAAGTTCCAGCTAACGGGTCCCTGAATAGAGGCAGTGTTAAAAGCAAGATGGATAACATCGTCGGCTGTCCATGCAAAGTGTACCTGAGCCATTGACGGAACTGAGGGACCAAAACCGGGTGGGGTATGGAACACAATGAGATAGACCTGTGTCAGAACCCCACCTACTTGAGCCCTGTTCCGAACACTGGAACAAATGGACCCCCTGCGTTGGCTACCTGCACGTTGAGAACCTCAAGCATACCCTAGACCAAGCTGAACCCTGCACAAACTGACCCCCACCCGTGATGACCCCTGCGTTAACTGCGGACCCGCTCTGGAGCTAAGTGACCTGTTTGCAAACCCGAGCCAAAAAGCTGACCCAGTCCAACAGGTTGACCCCCTGAGTTATGACCCCCAGGAAACATATTGCCAATAGGGGTGGGCTGGGATGTATTTTGGGCCACGAAAGTTGGGCTTGCGTATAATGCAGTGGGGGGTGTGGTATTCGTGGGACAATTTATGCCAAATTTAGATAGCAAAAGTTGAAGGGCTTGAATATCAGATTGGGATGCATTCGAACTCATACCAGAAGAAACCATATTGCGAGGAGATGAAAGAGATGCCTTGCCGTGGACACCATTATGAAGGTATTTGCAAGCTTCACCGAATCGACACATACCCTTGTTGAACAAAAAACAAGGTTTATTTACCTTGTCCGTCGAAGTAGGAGGGCGCCGGTTGTTGGTATTCGCCAAAAGAACCGTGGGAGAGGCTGAAGTAGGATCCACAAGAGTGGTTTGAAGCCGGTTCTTGAGCCGCATCTCTTCCGTGGTTAATAACGAGCGGACCGTTTTAAGGTCCGAAAACGGGTTTTGGCTTACTATAATGGTAGACATGATCTGATAGGTGGACGGGAGACCCTCTAATGCATAGTGGATGATATCTTCATCGGTTAACGGATAACCTAGACCAGATAACACAAAATCAATAGACTCAAGCTTCCGAAAATAGGCATCAATAGTGAGGTCACCAAGTTTCAAGTTACGGAGCTCCGTTTTCAAAGCCATTGCCCGAGGACGTTTGTTGTCTTTAAAAATTTCCCCGAGATGGTCCCAAGCCTCTTTAGCGGTTCTAGGTTTTAACACGACCAAGCGAGATTGCAAAGTCGGAGAAAGTGTGCTTGATTTCCTTGTATGAATGATGAAGTCGAACTTGAGCCATTCGGCATCCTTTTCGGGTAGGCATGTGGACATGGTGGAGGAGGTACCAGGGGGCGTTGTGATGTGATCCAACAGGCCATGTCCAGCGTAAAGATCGGTGATGTAGTAAACCCAATCGGCATAATTCATCTCATCGATGTCTAATTTAACGGGAACAAACGTGGTGAGGTTATGGATCGTCATGAGTTTATCGGAGAGGGAGAGTGTAGGTGTTGGGGGAGGTGGATCAATAGTCAGGATGTAGTACTAGTTTTTGTATCACCATAGGTGACAACGGAAACTGACAAAAGAACCAGTGTGTGACCTTGGCACACGAAAGCAAAAGCAGCAACAAGTCGATATACCGATCAACAAATGAATAAAACAACCCGTCGACAACACTATGGTCGACAAACAGGAAACAACCCGTCGACAACACAATGGTCGAAAAACAAAAAAAACTAAATAAATGGCGGAAGCCAAATATACTGGATCGAGGTTTGCAGTGATACCATGTAAGAAAGGGTTTAGAGATATAATTTGTGTCTTGTATTCCTCAAAACAATTGATACAATATATAGGAGTGTACGGACTATTCTAGAATACGGGCTTGAGCCCAATACATAATGACCATTAATTTGACTGACATAAATAACTTTGAATGACATAAATAACTTTGACTAATCATGGACTAACATTTTGCACAAGTGACCAAGTTGTTCACGCATCTTTATAATCTACGAGACATATATTTTCACATGTGACGAACTTGTTCACGGATCTTAACAAGCTAGAGATATATATTTTCACATGTGACAATTTACGAGACATATATTTTCACATGTGACAAAGTTGTTCACACATATTAACAAGCTAGAGAAATATATTTTCACATGTGACGAACTTGTTCACACATCTTAACAAGCTAGAGAAATATATTTTCACATGTGACAATTTACAAGACATATATTTTCACATGTGAAAAACTTGTTCACACATGTTAACAAGCTAGAGAAATATTTTCACATGTGACGAGGGGCAGATCCATGGTTTGGGATTGGGGGTGGTGCCCTCCATGGCTATACCAAAAAAATGAGATTATAGTGTATTTTTTCTTCAATTTTGAGCATTTTTTTATAATGCCCCCACTCAAAACTCAAATTTCCCCCCACTAACATGCTAAAGTCCAACATTTAACACTCTAAAACCTTATAAATCCTTCATTTATAAGTAACAATTTACGAGAAATATATTTTCACATGTGACCAAGTGATTTACGTATTTTGAAAATACTCAAACTAATTAAGTCGCCTATAATAATTAAGACCTACTTCGTAATCTATACTTTCACATGTCACATATTTACAATTTAAACAATGACGATAACTTCAAAGAATAATAATTCATAATTCTACAATCAAATTATATCAAAAATAAAACAAATAACAGATACCTTGTGTAATCTGACTTCAAAAGCTCATCTTGATGATGATTATCATCTTGATTATTGATAGGTGTGATTGGTGGTGATGATGGTTGTTAACGATGATGATGGTGGTTAACGATGGTGATGGTGGTTAACGGTGATGATGGTGGTTATTGATGGTGATGGTGGTTAACAGTGATGATGGTGATTAACGATGGTGATGGTGGTTAACGATGGTGATGGTGGTTAACGGTGATGATGGTGGTTAACGGTGGTGATGGAGAACTGCATTTGTGTTAATTTGAGAGAGAATTGGGATCTTATACCTACTTACTATGTTTTTGTGTGTGAATTAGAGGAAAGAGAGAGAAATGAAATTGATTTTTTGAGTGACCCGTAACAAATGACTGAAGTTTGGTTAGACCCCTATCATTTTGGATGAGAAATTACAAAAAAGCCCTTATGTTTTTGTTTAGTGTAATGTTAATGTAAATCGTAATTTAATCTAAGCCATTGGATCTAAAAATGGAGGGATCGTAATTTAATTCTACTAGCATTGGCATCTAAAATTGACGGGGTCTATGGAGGGCTAGGATCTCTCCTTTCGCGTCTCACACAAAAACTAGCCTTCTTAATGAACGCTTGGTCTTTATATATGTTTTATTATATATACAATATATATATATATAAATTATATTATATTTGATATAATATTTATTTACTGCATATTCGTACCATTTTTTTATTAATTTATTAATTAACTAATTTACTTTATTTCCTTAAGTTTTTATAAAAACCTAAGTTAGTTTGATTAAACCTTTTTACTTAAGCGATACTTACTAAACTTTCTAAATATAACTTTCATTTCACCAAACCACTTTCTATTTTTAGAAAGTTTGCTACAAACTTCTATATTTCACTCTCATGCTTCCTTTTCAATAACTTACACTTCTTACAAACGCTTAACTCTTAAAAAACCAAGAATTGACGTAGCAATGCATGCAGCAAGTCTTTCATTTCCATTATCGCCACACGTGAACAAATGGAATACTTAACACCAAACTCATATGCCCACAAAATAAGATGATCATTTACCTCTAAAATGACATCATGCACATATGAAACCCACTTCAACATACATATAGAACACACAGCACGCAAGAAACATACAAAATGGACACTTAGCCATTTCTAAAGGTATAAACTAACCTGCTCAAATCACGGTTGTCACATTAAGATTTGATATCCTTTCACAACAACATTAAAATGTCAAATACCAATACTAACAACATGCAAACTCAAACATCAAGTGCTCTTCACAATGCCATCATGGAAGCTGATGGTAAAGACCGTCCTCTAATGTTAGCACCGGGTAACTACGTTCAATGGTGGATAATTGGAATCAAGAGATTTCATTGACACAAACCCTAATCATGAACTATCCACTATTATCTTGAGGGCAATCCACAGTGACAGATTTCTAATTGGGTGAAAGAACAAATTCTAGTTGCGATGTGGTAGTTCAAAAAACATACAAGAGGGTACATGATGAGAACATTAGAATGTCTCAAAGAGACATTAATGAAAACTATCATTACAAGCTGGGATGAAGTGAAAGTTGTTCATATAATTGCTCACAGGAAGACAAGATGAATCTGACTCAACAGTTCAAGCTTGTCTGTTAAATGCTCTATGGAGTATGTGGAAATTCATATGGAGAAAGGTCTGAATCAATTGGTATCATGTCCAGATCTTGAAAGAACCAATTTGTATTAGGAATTTGGAAAAATTCACCTCACGGGATGGTGATCACTTGTATCATATGTACTTAAGGTTCTTAGAAGTGATGAATGAGATATTGTCAGAAATTAGTGTGAATTATCATGTTCATCATGTCAATGTTCAAGTTCATTAACTCAATTACATACTACAGTAATGGCAAAGTTTGTGGTCACTTGTGATGCAGAGTCAAGAATTAGAGACTGTCTCTATCAAAAAAAATCTATGACAATTCATAAGCTACCTATGACATCCTAAAGCAACACCAGATCGAATTCAATAAGATAAGAGCTGAAAGACTAGCACGTACTGCTAACCCACTTACACTTGTTGCTCAACAACAACTAGTTTACCATCCTTAATCTAATCCCACTCACTACACTCAAAATTCCTCAATCAGAACATAATAAGCTACTACCAGAAATAGAGGTAAAGCAATTGTCAACTCTTCTTCACCCATTTATGATGAAGAACCTACAATGGTTGCTGAAGATGATGCATTGTCATAAGAGAAGGAGATTCATAAACTCATGGCCTTAATCTCTCTTTCATTTAAGAAAATCTTCAAACCTACCAACAACAACCTCAGAACTTCATCAAACACTAGCAGAGCAAATCAGGATAATCCTCTAAGAATCAATTGAGGAACTGGGTATGATAATCAGAGGGTAGTCAATGTTGCTGAGGCTAGGGAGAATATAGGTACACAGGTGGTGCAGCATATAATAACTCGTAATTTTCATCAATGTAATTATCTATCTATTAAATTATATGCACTGTAATATCCATCTATTATATATACCACCTTTTTACAGGGAAATTTTTTGCTTTATCTCATTATGCAACGTAACTTGCATCTCTAAAGTAAACGAGCTCACACAACTGACCTATGCCATCTATATCTATGTTTTTATCATGTAAACATCCTAATATGTCAAGTCTATATCTTAATATCATTTTACCAAGTACATTATCCATTTAACATACCATTTACAATGTCATATCAAATCAAACTTTATCCGTTAACGTTTATATCAAAACCCTAATTATATGTAATGTATACATATAAATTGAATGTACAAGTATTCAAGGTATGTGTACAAGTATCATAGCATAATATTTTAATCATGCTTCCCTCCAAAACCATGGTACAACACGTTTAAGCTCAAAATACAAATCAATAAAGCACGAATTCAAATAAGCTCATTTTACCACCATTTTCTTCTAGTTTCTTACCACCAATTAAACACAACTTACAAGCTCCTAATGCACAACATTTAAACCCTAATTACCATAATCTTAAACCCTAATCCATGTCCTAAAACCTAAAACCCTAAACGAAACCCTAAACAAATTTTAAAACCCTACTTTCATTATAAAACCTAAACCTTAAACCTAAACCCTAATCCTAACACTAAACCTTAGTCCTAAACAATAAATTATCCTTAATCCTAACCCTAATCCACGTCCTAAATACTAAAACCCTAACCCGAAACCAAACCAAACCTGACACCCCTTTCTTTCTTTTTAACCCATTTTAAATCAAGCTAGCACCCTTCCACCTTATTCACCACCCTACCTAGTAGCTTGGTTAAGCACCTTACTCACCTCCTTGCCTACTTGTTTGCTACAACAACTTGGTTACCAAGCAAACACTCTCAAGGTTGTGATCTAGCCATGTCTTAGAAGAGAAGTGAAGCCCTAAGATCATAATTGAAGCCAAGAATCAAGAAAAAG
>BQNB010043684.1:0-45356 GCA_026074375.1 Tanacetum coccineum | reverse complement strand
CCCACAACCACCTTTAGGCTTCTGATTCCATGTGAAATGCAATCCGGAGCTATTAATATCCATGACCTCAATATTATAAACACAACCTTTAGGCTTCTAATTCCACCTTTAACTCGCGTTTTTGCGTTCCCGTTTTAGGTTTTACGTTATATTGCTTTCGTTTTAGGTTTTCTTTTGCTTGCTTTTGCATTTTAATTGTAGTAATAGAAAAACCAATCATAACCTCCTTCCATTCAAACATCGATTATCAATTCGTCATTCGACTTTCAATTGCACACCTCGTTGGGACTTAACGACCTGGGAAATCAAACTTCCAGATATATATATTGATTCTCGTTGTGAATTTTGACTTTTTGCCTTGGTCAAGGGCAATTGGTTGGCATTTTCTTTGTATTATTATATATTATATATAGTATATACTACGAATCAAAGATCTTCTACATCAAGAAACAAAAAGAGCCCAGAAAGCCAAAGGAAGTAGTCTACTCAAATTCAAAATTTGTTCAAATCATCAAGACTTATTGGGAACTAGAACATGGGCACAAGTTTATAACAAAGATTATTGTAAGAAGAGCAAATAGTATCATAGTGCGAATCACATAGTCAGATTACAATAACCTCAACAAGAATGATATCGAGGATATGTATTTGCTAATTGTTAACGGCAAGGTAGATGACTATGCTGAGACTGGTTTATTGTGGTCATTATCAGTCTTCATCAGGAGTACAGTGATCTGGGAAAGAGTACATGATTTCCATCTAGGTGTGGAAAGCTATCAACAGAAGGTCAATTTTACTGCACCAACAATTACTTTTCCATGCATTGAGAAGTACAAGGTGTTTTCCATCGTCTCTAAGCCTGTGTATGGCATTATATACAAGAACAACAAGAAAGAAAAGAGAGTGATGAGACATCAAGAAATTCATAAGTTCTGTGATGCTACATTAAAAAGAGTCTTGGAAGGGTTGAAAAGCTACAATAAAAATGTGTAGCATGGTTATGTGACTCCAAGTCTCAGTAAAGACGATGCTGAATACCTACAACTGTTTGAGGAAGAGATTAAAGAACGGTTGAAGCATCGTGATCAGATGAGACATTAGGAGATGTACGTGAACGAAAGACCACTAGGATCAAGAAGGGAACGCCTAAAATAATTGACCCTTAGGGGAGATTGTTAGGATCATAAAAGTGTCAATTATGATACTTTAAGTGGTTTTATTTATTTTTAGTGTTTAGTCTTGATTTTGCAAAGTAGAAAGTAGTTTGTAATAAGGAGAAATATGCTAAAAGTGAAAATTAGCATATTATCCAAAGAATAGGGACTAGATTGCAAAATTAGGAAAATAAAGGAAGGGAAGCCAACCTCCCTCTCCTATAAATACCCACCTAATCATCATTAGGTGGTTAAGGCTTGTAACAAACTCACTTTCCCTCCCTTTTCTCTTTTTTTTAAATTTGGAAAATTGTGAAAGACTTGCCTTCCTCTCTTAATTCTCTCTATCCTAAATCATTCTATATCGTGTGATTCAATCTAAAACAAGACCGAATAGGGATCGTCAACTATGAATGACGATCCATTAGCTAGGTTGATGGTAACCGAGATGACAGCTCAGGAGAAAGAAGAACGCTTAGCATTTATAGAGATCAAAAGGAGAAAGGTAGAATGTCGTAAATGAAAGGTTGCAGCTCAGGAGTATCAAGCACGCCAAGAAGACATAAGGTTCTATCTCCAGCCATATGATCATTTGACCGAGGACCAGCGGATGGTAATGGAAGAAGCAAGGGCGGCGATTAATGCGAAGTATAATTTAGTTTATGTTATTATTTATCAATGTATCGTATCGTTTTTATTTATCTATGTATCGTTTAAGTTTTTAATTTATGAATAAAAGTTTTTAATTTAGTTTACGTTTTTTTAATTTCGTACGTTTACGTGTACGTTAATATTTACGTTTTTAGTTTATGAATAAATGTAATGAAATAAAAAAAATGGTGACTAAAGGTGAGTTTTAGTTGAAAGATGAGTTGCTATTATGGTTGAAAAGTGAATTGTAGTGAGTTTTAAAGTTGGAGCGAGAAAGCTGATGTGACGCTGACGTATCAGGTGAGTTTGATGTTGCTATACCATCCAGCCTTATAGATAGTTTCATAAGTATTCAGGTTCTGAAAGTTTTTGATGTTGATGAGATCGGTGGGAGTTAATTAGACACTGTCATATTTCACTGAATCTATCATCTTCTTTTGATTTAATATTTCACTTCTTAAATATCGCTTCAGTAAGTGATGAGACATTTTCTGTCTCTAAAGAACTCTCATATGATGACTCTCTGTATTCTCGAGTTAGAGTTAAGAAAGAAAAGGAAAGAAAATGATAATGAAACAGAAGAGGTTGTGTTCTCGAGTAGTACTTAGTAAGAAAAGAAAATGAAATGGAAGGAAACTTAGTGTTATTTTAATGATTATTAAAGTAAAGTGTTTCCTCCTAATTTTGGGAGGAAATGTATACTTTACTTTCCTTTAATGAAAGAACTCAAGAACACAGTGTTAAATATTTTTCATTTATGGGTGTTTTTACACTTACGATATTTTAAGTTTAAATCATAATAAAAAGTATTTGTGGCAACTTTGTGTTAAGTTGACTTGATTAGTCAAACTTATAATCTTCTATTAAAGTGTTTTATAAGTGCAGGGACTGAAAGTGCAAAGGTATGAAAGTTAAAGTTGGAGCTGGATATGTTAAAGTCTGAAGCTAGAAGGACTGAAGCTGTAACATTAGAGCTTATATAAAGAAAAGGATTTAGGGTTTCAGATCTATCCATTCACTATAATTAGGGATGAGCAAAAGAACCAAAGAACCAGACCGGAACCAAAAACCGGACCGGAACCAAGAAGAACTGAACCGGAACCAGAACCGTTGGTTCCGGTTTCGATTCTTGAGTTTGAGATTTTTTGGTTCTTGGATCGGTTCGGTTCGATTCCACCGGTTCTCGGTTCTGGAACCGAATATCCGATTATTCTAAAATTATGTAATTTTTCCTATACATAAATTAGGGGAAATTTCATATCTCCCTTCCTTTTGGTTTTTTTTTTTTTTCATTTTTTTTTTCTTTTTTTCAACCCTTCTTTATTTTTGAGGATGAAAATTTCATATATACCCAAACATGCATTAAAAACATTGTACATTATGCATTCAATACTTGCACTTTAGGTATATATATAGCAGGGTGAAATATAAAATTAATCCTAAATTTTACGTACCATAAAAAACTATAGTAGCCTACTTTAAAAACACAGCCAAACACCTTAGGCCTTAAGCTTTAATCCATTAAACTTATTATCAAAACAATGGAGGTAAATTTTATATTTGATTTTTTGTTTTTATAATTTAAAAGAGAGGGTCATAAGCTACTGCTACTTTAGTGTATGATCATGTATAAACTATGAAAATTATATCGCTTATATACCTACGCGTTTGTGTAAATTATATTTGTCATGATTCAACTTTGTTGGGCATTTTTGACAAGTTATCGGTAAATTGTGTTTTAAAACAAATATAATCATGATTCAATTTTTATGCTTTTTATTGCCTTAATTAATTAGTGCATTAGGTTTTTTTCCAGAATATCGGTTCCTATCCGGGTAGACCTAAAGAACCGGAACCGGAACTAGAACCGGAACCAAAAAATATATTTGGTTCCGTTCTCGGTTCCTACTTTTTCTCAAAATTTGGTTTTCGGATCCATCGGTTCCGGTTCCTGTTCCACCGGTTCCAGAACCATGCTCATCCCTAATTATAATAGCTTCATCTTGATATTGTAATCGGTGATAATCTTCTCTCTGGTTATCATCTTAATAGTTTGTTCTTTGTTCTTGATTGTGTAAGGTTGATCAATCTCTTTATTTGATCAACCTATCTGAGTGAGAGTGATTGTAGTGAGATGAGTAACATCCAACTGTTGGGGATTACTCTTTTTTTGTATGGAGATTGCATCCGTTTGGAGACAATCATCTGTTAGATTTTTAGTAATAAAAGATAAAAGGGGTGGTTGGTTGTGTTTAATCTTGGTGTTAGTTTTGTTTTGATATCATTTTTACATGGTATCAGAGCATAGGAATTGATTCTTGATTGATCTGTGTCTGGATCTGATTTGGTTGTTGATTTGGGATTGTGGAACTCTTGGATGATTCAAGTGATATTTCAACGATTGCGTTGAACTTGGTGTGTTTGGGTATTCAATCTGTTGATTTGGGACGTTCTTGATTAGGGTTTGTAAAACCCTAATTTCTGGTATTTTAGGGGTTTCTCTTCTTCTTGACTAAGTGGATCAAGAAGGGGGGAATCGTTGTCTTTCGTTGGTGATAAGCTCTGTAACACCTCTAGTTTTAATTTATGTTCTCCTTTCATTTTTTGTTCTGTCTGTAGTGTAAATCAGCCATTGACCGTTCACGTTGAGTAAATTGGAAGCCTAGGAACTACTTTCGTCTTTATCTCTTTGATTGTTTCTTGATTCTTGTTTGTTAATTGGTTTGTTGTTAAGTTTTTTATTATTTCTTGATTCTTGTTTGTTAATTGGTTTGTTGTTAGTTTTTTTTTTGTTTTTTGATTCTTGTTTGCTTGTGTTTTCTTGTTATCTGCTATTATGGCTATTGGTGAGGCTTCTGGCACTAATGTTGATTCTATTAATGGTCTTAATGGTGGTAATCCACTTCATATGAACCCTAATAACTCTACCAGTACTTCTTTGATTCCCTTTAAGTTGACTGGACCTAAAAATTATCGTATTTGGGCCAGTGCTATGAAATTGGCTTTTCAAGCTAGAAATAAGTATGCTTTTGTGGATGGTTCGTGTGTGAAATCTGCTTATGCTTCTAGTAATGTCTTATCTACTCAATGGGATAGATGTAAAGTTGATGTTCTTACTTGGATTATGAATTCTGTGTCTACTGATGCTTATATAGGATTAGTATATTTTGTTAATGCTGCAACTGTTTGGAAAGATCTTGAAAGTACTTATGATAAGGTTGATAGGTTTATTATCTTTAACCTGCTGCATAAAATCAGTTGTCTTAAACAATGGGGTAGTTCTTTGGGATGGATTTTATCAATAGGTTTGACTCTCTATGTGTGAGTTTGATGCTTTAACTAAACTGCCTACTTGTGATTGTGATGCTAATAAGAAATTAGAAACTCATAATAAGCTAATGAAATTGATGCAATTCCTAATGGGTCTTGATGAGTGCTATATGTCTGTTAGAAGTAGTCTTTTAACCAGGGATCCTCTCCCTAAGGTAAAAGATGCTTATGTGATTGTGTCAAGGGAGGAATCCCACAGAGGGATTCCTGAATCTTCTAGTGTAATTGAGACTAAACTGAATGCCACTTCTTTTGCTGCTAAAAGTTCAAACAATTTTAAAAGGAGTAATAACAATGGTAATTAATAATACATGTTACACTAGAGCAATAATACTTGGAATGGAAAACAGAGGACCAAATCTTAATTTGTCTTGTAAGGAATGTGGTATGATTGGTAATACTATTGTGAGATGTTCGTGAATTGTTTGGGTATCATCCTGGATTTAAAAAGGAATAATCCTTATTATGCAAATGGTTTTTTAAGCGGGGTGACATTTTAGCAAATTCAGATGTTAAAACTAATGACAAACAGCAGTCTGCTGGGAGTCAAAAAATTTCTTCATCTTTTACTCCTGAACAGATGAAAAAATTGCTAAGTCTGATTAATGAAACCTCTTCTGGAAGTGTACGTGCCAACATGGCAGGTAGGGCTAGTTTTTTTAATGCAAATGTTTGGTTCAATATTAATTTTTCCAAGTATTTTTATGGAAATAATAATATGTATGTTAAAACCATAACCTTGGGGTGGATCATTGATTCTGGGGTAAACCAACATTTGACTATATCAACTGTTGGTATGTTTAATATTGTGGATATTTCTAATTTGAAAATTACTGTGGGACACCCTAATGGGACTTTGGCTACTATGAGTCATGTTGGAAATTTGAAATTAACTAAGAATGTGATTTTGTATGATGTCTTAGTTGTGCCTGGCTACTGTGTTAGTCTGTTATCTGTGAATAAAATGATAAAAGATAGCAAACTGTTTGTTAGTTTTGATGAGGAAAAATGTTATATTCAGGACTTGAAAAAGGAGATAATCTTGGGGACTGGTAGTGAATCAGGTGGCCTATACTTGTTTGATTTGCAATCTGATAAGAATATAGCTAATATCAATATGATTCATGCTTTCAATGTGTCTAAGTCTCTTTGGCATAGCAGGCTTGGTCATCCTGTTGATCAAGTCCTTGTTGTGTTAAAGGACGAACTTAAGCTATCTAAAAACCCTAATGTTTCTGCTTGTGAGGTCTATCATAGGGCTAAACTATAACACCCCATGTTTTCAGGTCATATTACAATTTCAATAATTCCATTTTCTTTCTATTTATAACATTTTTACGTGTTTACTTTTATTTTAAATCACCTAGTTAAACCCTGATAGTAAAACTTAACCAAGGCTTTTAATATCGTGAATAAGCCTACGCTTAAGCTAAAGATCTTAGTTAACATTTTTCCACGACTTAACTAATCAAAATCAAGTGTATGTCGTCTGTATCCTTTCACCACCGCCTAGCATTTAACTTTAAAGAATAAGCAAACAAGTTGTATATTTCTTCATTTGTTTAAAATGATACACACAATAAAAATTAACTAGGCAACAAATCTAATTCAAGAAACAAATAAATTACTCCACCTATTTATTAGCAAGGAATTCGTGTACATCCTTGTTTCATTCTTTCAAACCAGTATTATTCAAATAGAAAGATGTGCATAACCCATCTCCCTTTTAACCCTAATAACCAATGTATTAAAGCATCAATTCCTTTTTTAAATCTTCCTTAAAACCCAGTAAATTTTGGCTTTGCTTCACACGCAACCACAACAGGTATATCCCCTTTTCTTCACCATACATTGACCATGTTAAAGCCCTTAAAATCCCTTGCCATTACTGTGATACTTAGGAAACGTGACTTCAATGAAACACTATGCCTGCAATATTATGTGAGTATATAAAGACTTGCATACTCCTTTGCAAACTCAGATAAGGAAAAACACAGAAACTACAAACCCATCATATTCATAAACCACACCTTGGGTCTCCTTGTTCTCCTATACTTGTTTCGACTCACATACAACACATCAACCTACCCCTTTGTGCATTTATCAAGCATTACATACAAAACCCTAAAAATCCTAGAAACCCTAATTCCAAATTCGTCCTTTTGGTTCCTCCTTTTAGTCGTCAAACAAGCAAGCATAGAGTGAAGTTTTGGTGTTCAAGTTATAATCAATCTCTCTTCAAGTCCTTGTAAGTCTTAAGTTCATGGTTATCATCATTTATTTAAATGCATTCTTAGATTACTTGTGCTTGAGAAAATCTAAGTAGAAAAGGCATAATGAAAACCATATACATAAGATGTTGAGTGCTTACTGATGTATACGGGTTCATTAAGAAACCCGTATACAAACTTGACCAATGAAAATTCTGAATTTATCACTCTTTAACATAGTATAGGAGTAGTGTTCACGCGAAAACGAATTCTCAAATTTGTTATTTTATGTGTATAAAAACTGGTCTGTTGGGTTGATTTTAGGTTTCGTTTTGACCCATTTAAACTTTGACATAAGGTCATCAATTAGGGGCGTTTTATAGTCAACATAGTGAGCTCCATTTAGAAATTAGAATCATCAAAAATCATTGAGAAATGAGCTCGCAAACTGAAACGGAAGTTATTACTGCTGTCGTGCTCTCAACAGTTAAAACTGTTGGCAGTCGCGACCCCCTCCCTTTAGCCTTATTTTTTATCACCATAGCGACCTCTAACCGCGAAACTTATAAAAGATAAAATGTAGTAGACCTAGCCTAGTTTATAAAAGTATTTTTAGTTTGTCATAAAGTTAAGTAACGAACTCGCAAAGAGGACTAAAAGTTAGTACTGCTGCCATGTTTTTTTGACCAAGTTAATACTGTTGGCTGAATGGTCGACACCCCTTACTTTGGCCTCGTTTTTTGTCACTATAACGACTTCGAATTACAAAACCTATAAAAGATAAATTGTTGTACTCCTGGCCTAGTTTTCAAAAGTATTTTTGGTTTGTCATAATACTGAGTAATGAATTTGTAATCCGCGATCAAAATCAGACAAAAGTCATCTGAAAAACACTTAACCAAAAATATTATTTTTCTGCTTAAGCCTAGTCGCGACCCCCTGGTGTTTGGCTACGTTTTCAACATATTAAACGACATTTTTAGACAAAACTTAAATAACGAAAGTTATAGACGACATGACATAGTTTCCAAAACATCTTTTTGTTTATAATTTCATTAAGTAACGAGTCTAGAATTTGATTTCAAAACTCCGCGTTTGTTCCCCAAATTTTATAAATAAAAACACTCAATTTTGTTTATTATAAATCATATTTGTTGGCTATACTTCCGTGATCATTGTTTAAACACGTTTAGAGACCAAACCAAGTGTCAACTGAAGTAACTAGAATAGTACTTACGACCCGATACGTTTGGCCAATTTTCATGAATAACCACATTTTAAACAAGTAATATTTTTTTCAACTCAAGCACAATACTAAGGACAAGATTGCATGCATTGTAGTATATTACATGATTAGTAATATGCGTATTAATCATTTAGGTAGCGGATAGAGTTTGCATTGTTTTCGCGTGCATCATTTACCTTGCTCGCTTCATATTCGTTGCTACCTCATTATATCATTAAGGTGAGTTTATAGTCATCATCTTACACTTTTAATCATTTATCAAATCTCAGGGATGAGATCATGTTTGTTTTACAAAATGGATGCAAGTACATTTTAAATTTAAATATTACGAGTTTGTCTAAGTAGCTATAACCCACTATGCCCATCATCATGAACTGTTAATTACGGGATTGTAAGCGCGAATGTTATGAATAGATCTATTTGGGAATTAACATCCCCGTTCGGGCAAGTAGCACTTGCTAGTTTACCGGTTGGCCAAAAATAACGAATGTATACCATTTCGGACTCATAGATGTTACGAGTTGAACATCTACATTGGGCACCATCATTTATATGTATTTGATATACATACTGTAACACCCCCAAAATGGGTCGCAGCGGAATAAGGGTCCGGGGCGTGTTACTTCAAGATCAACAGCACAAGATATATATAAGAACGACACAAAAAGTCGTTTAAATTGATACATTGGATTTAATTAAAAGACATATTACAAAAGTTATAGCTTCACATGATTCTTTGTTTAATATTACAAAAAGGATGACATAGATTACCCAAAATTATGATATAAAGTCTTTAAGCGTGTTAATCCAAACGTATACCCAAATGCATCCTTGGCACCTCCGTGACTTTTGACCTCCTGAAAACACTTGCTTAAAACTTCAACAAAAATGTTGGTGAATTCATGGTTTATGTATTTAAATTATGCTGAGGTCCGCAAATGACTTTCCCGTGATGTATCAACCATAAGCAAACATCACAAAACCAGATTACATATACACTAAGCTCATGGACACTGAAGCTCGACAGTCTTGTTAGCAATATACTGCTACTAGCCGAAATGATGTCTAACCCGAAAACATCCCTGATTCGACATGCTATAACGTTCGTTCCCGATGATTGCTAGTTACCCAAACGGGGAGGTCGATTTCACAAATCAGATCTCTTAAATAACATTCCGCTCACATAATGTATTCTCCAACTACAATACATATGCCCAAATTGACAAGTTATGATATCTGGGCTTAAACTTGGTTTCGCTACTTAGGCCAAACAGGTATCAATGCAAAATTTCCATTTACGTCCATTCGTAAAACAATGCATGTTTCCACCCCAAATAATAGTAAATAGTAAATATTGTAAAAATGTGTGGGGCTATGAACTAACATTTGTGAGTGATCTGATTAATTTATATCATGTGTGGGAATGCTTCTCGATGATTCCCGGAATGCAACCTGATTAAATATATGTGTATATAGTACGTAGTACCTTATATAATAACATAAAAGAAATCTTATAGTTGTTACATGTACTATCGGTTCGGGGCTATCTAATTATAGAGGATCATGACATGACGTACGGAGGAGTTAGGAACTTTAATCGTAAATCCATCACTCGTCGAACACTTAGAAGAGGCCTCATTATGAAACTCCCTAGTTATTATAGCACTTTGATAACCACTCAATATTCTATATAGCATAATCACCGACTAATCGTTTTAGTAAAATAATATTTATAAAGTGAAAACGTTTATAAATATACTTTTCGTAAAAATGACCTATTTTGGTCGTTTTAAGCCCGTTGCTCGCGTTTCTTACGTCCACGTCTTCGTAGTAAGACGAGTGATCAAAATATTACATTTTCAAGTTTTTGATTTTCTGTGTGAATAGTGATTTTACTGATTCCGACAGCTCGTTTGTCGTTTTTGGTTTGAATAGCGTAACAATCGTAATAGTAATAACTTATTCGTTTTAATCCGATTTAGTGATTCATTAGAGTCGTTCTTTGTTATTAAAAGATGTATTATATTTTATAAAGTTGGGTCCGCTGATGAATAGTACTTTTACTGTTCATAGTTTATAAAATTACTTTTATAAACTTTAATTATCGTAAACTTCGTAGTTATTCGTTATAAATCGGTTTTTCGAGTTTCTTATCATTTTGGAATCGTCATGAGGCGTATTATTTTTATATGATGTTCTACCTACTGTATGAAGTTCGAAACAAAACACCCTTTTATATCCAAATGTATTCATTTATAAAAAGCTTGTTTTATTAACTTTATAAACCCTAATTTATACTTAAACATGTTTATACTTAAACCATATGTATAAACTTACTTTTACATTCTTTTTCCAATGATATATATAATTATATGACATAAGAATAAGTGTATAAATTCATAAAAAAGTGAAAAACTCATTTTACATTTTTAAAATGTCCTTAGTGGTGATTTAGCCATAATTAAACATATTACACATAAATAATGGATATTAAAAAGTTAAAAGTAAAGTAGGAAGACCTTAAGGGATGAAGTTTGAGTGGAAATAAGTGCTAAACCCGTGTTTAGATTCAAAACCAAAGCTTACAAGCTTATAAACCCTAGATTAGGTTTGAAACCCTAATCTTCCCTTTTCTTCCTTAATCCTTGCAAATGATGAACCAATGCTTGTAAACACCTTAGTGTGTCTTAGGATTGATGTGTATAGGCTTGCATGGATTGTAGAAAAATTTTGTATGGATTGTTTATGGATGGCTTTTGAGCCGTGGGTTTATAGAGAGAAAGGGAGGAAAGAAAATAATTTTTCTAAGTAAAAGAGTGTAAGTAAACTTTCTTATGCATGCATGTTATATATAGAAAGAGGTTACAAGATATTATACTTGCAAGTTTGACTAGAAAAATCAAAGGGGGGACATGGTTGGGGCGTGGGTTCAAGGGGACAAGAAAGGAGGAAACAAAGGACTTAATGGTTTATGTTTATGGTCTCCTATCATGGGAATCATCCCATGATATTAAGGAAAGTGTTTTCTAGCTTATTTCATTTATATAATTATGTATTTACTTGCATTTTATAAAATAAATGTGTAAGTAAAGTTTTATATAAAAATGTAATGTGTAGTTTTTATTTAAAAGGTATACTTGTAATGTCTTGGTATTTTGTAAAGTATTTGTTATCTTGTATATACATATGAGACGTGTATAAATATATACATATGCATAAAGTTTTATAAACTTCGATCAT
The DNA here is from genome assembly GCA_026074375.1 of Tanacetum coccineum. Lineage (NCBI taxonomy): Eukaryota > Viridiplantae > Streptophyta > Magnoliopsida > Asterales > Asteraceae > Tanacetum > Tanacetum coccineum. The sequence goes on along the minus strand of BQNB010043684.1, from coordinate 33,525 downwards.
TGTATATAAACGTAGGTATTTGTTGAAGCGTACGTTAATTTTTACGGTTTCGGGAATACCTAATTGTCATTTATCGCGAAACGTAAACACTTTCACGTATCCGATAAAATAACTTGTGTAATGTTAATAATTATCCTCAAAATAATTACTTAACCCTTGTTTGATGTAAACAATAATTTGCTTGATGCCCGTTTACGTTAACTGATTATTTCTTGCTTACGCGATTTACTTACGTAATTCTATTAAACAAACGCGTACAATACAAAAAAAATAAATAGCGACTTTATCAACGTCGTACATTGTCCTAAAACACGGGGTGTTATAGTCTCCCCCGGTTAGCTGAGCCTTGTCCTCAAGGCTTAAGAGCTGAACGATGTCGACGGCGCGGGTCTTGAGAACTGGATGTGGGTATTTCTTCCGGAATTGATCTTCGCGTTTCCATGTAAACTCAGGACCTCTTTTGGAGTTCCATCGAACCTTGAATATTGGGATACGGCTTCGCTTCAACCGTTTAACTTCACGATCTGTGATATCGATAGCGTTCCTTGACAAAACTGAAGCTTGTCATCGTGCTTGAGTTAATAGACCCGGGTTTGAGTCCCATCATTGGCATTTGCTTCAGATAGGTACCCGCCTCCGCAAAACCTATGGGCACACTGGAGAGACTTTATGGAATAAGAGATCGGGGGTCGAGTCTCGGCTCGTCTCACTCCAGGTGGTGCTCCTCTAGGCCAGGAGAGTTGCTGGAGCTATTCCTTGTGGGGTAGATAATGGCTGGTACCAAAAGGCACCCGGGATCAGGGTGTTCTCGCCAATCTACACCTTTTGTGGAATGGTACCCTTTAGGTATCGAAAGATCCGTTTAACCGCATTTAAGTGCTTTTCGGTAGGCTTTGCCTGATACCGGACACATAAGAAGATAGCATAAATAAGGTCGGGTCTACTGGATGTCAAATACATGAGGGATCCAATCATGCCATGATAAAGTGTAGCATCAACTGGTTTCCCCTGTAGATCTTCATCCAGTTTACACTTTTCTACCATAGGTGTGTCTACAGAATCACTAGATAGCATACCATATTTTTTAATAATTTCAGAAGCATATTTTGACTGGTTTAGGAAGATGCCTCTGGGACTTTGAGAAATTTGTAATCCTAAAAAGAATGACATCTGCCCCATCATTGACATCTTGAACTTAGTGGCCATCTGATTCGCAAACTCATTACACATGGCAGTATTAGTGGATGCAAATATTATAGCGTCAACATATATTTGTACCAGTAATAAGTCATTTCCTGCTTTCCGTGTGAAGAGTGTTGGATCCACTTGTAACCCCTCCAAAATACGATACACAACGGAATACAACATTTGGGGTGCTACTTCACGATACAATCACACAAGTCATAACAAACAACTATAACAGAGATGTTTGTTAAATAAATTTCATTTATTTCGTTTGGAAAGAATCAAAGTACGAAGGTCCCAAAACTATCATAGAAAACTTATTTCTACAAGTCACGTTACGACTTCATTTATATAATATTTCTATTATTTATTGACACAAGTTCACCGAGTCACCGTCCTTGATATTCGCGTTCCGTCCCGTCCAAGCCATCAACAATACCTAACCTGAGATACATGCTTAAAAAGGTCAACAAAACGTTGAGTGAATTCATAGAGTTTACACATAACAATTAGAACGCATATTTGGTTCAACAAAACATATAACATTGCTCGTAAGACAAGTTATAAAAATAATGATTTCCAACTAAATGAGCCCGTATACCGAAACTTAACACATTCATCCCGTAGGATAAAATAATGTTCGAGAAGTATACCACTCTTCCTAATACTAACTACAAAATGTCTGTTACAGCGTGCTCACAACTGATTCAAACCCCGGACAGGGTTGTCAAACCCAATAGATCTATTTAATGCATTAGCGTTTACCTACAACAAGGCAACAAATGGTCACACAGTAAAATGCATATACTCAATAGTGAATGAAATCATATTTAGTATCAAAACATATTGCGTTCTCATTTTCATAAAACAGCAAGTATCCCCCTCGCGTGTTAAAAACAGTTAAAATAGTTCAAAAGCGAGGCTATGAACTCACCTTGATCGAAGCCGAAGATCAAATAACCGAAACAATCACGAATTACTCGACAACGCACTCAACTGCGACCTATAATTTATGTCGCTCGATTACTATACCGTAAGCAGGGTTCTAAATAGCGGCGCCATAGCGCGCTATAGCGGCGATATAGCGCGAGGCGTGGCCTCCACGTTACGAAACAGGCCAAGGCATCATCTTGAGGCGTGGCGTGCAATAAGGCGCCATATAGCGCGCTATAGCGCGATATAGCGTGAGTTTTTTTGAAGCTTTAAAAAATTTCATGGATTTGAGCTTATTTACAAGTATTTATGCTTTGGGTTGTATGGGATTCAGGCTTAGTAACCCCGTTACTCAATTTTAATCCTAGTAGCTAACTAATATTGACCACTCTATAAATATTTTTTGCCGCCTTGAGTCACGCCTTAAAAACGCTATGACGCAACGCCTCACGCTAAAGCTTGAGGCTTGGCTATGCCGCTACGCCACGCTTCACGCTATTTATAACCTTGACCGTAAGATACGATCGAATAGTGCGTGCGTCACAACTATTGAAATAGTATAAATATACATACACATGTGATGAGAAATCCACTTGCGTGTCCTAGATCCTAAACGTCACGTAATTGAGTTACGATCATTCTTTCATTTATATTATACGTCACTTAATCGAAAACTTTCTATTTTTAGAAAGTTACTATTTTCAAAAAGCTACAATTTTTAGTAAATCCCGTTATCCAATTATATTTATAATAATATTTATCTATCTCGTCGAACTTTCGACTTTCACTTTGGTTATTAATTACCCATATCGAGATTATGTCCCGTATATTACAAAAGTTACTATTTTTAGAATTATATCTGTTCATAAAACTCGTTAAGTCTAAACTGTATACTCGTAAAAATAATAGCGTTCATTATTTTTATAAACATTCAATAAGTCTTGTATTAACCCCTTGACTTTTAAAAGTCAACATTGGACTTTATTTGACTTTGACTTTAAGTATATATATTTCCTACAGGTGGCCCCAGAGGGCACATGTTAAGGTGGGGACACTGGCTGGGGTGTCACAGACGATTGGCAAGCAGTTATTGTTTTTATTCTTTATCTGAGGCCCCACAAATAACTGTTGGCCAATCAGGCTGTGACACACAGCCTGATGTCTCCACCTTAACATGTGCCCCTGGGGCACATGTTAGAAAAACCCTATATATATATATATATATATATATATATTTTATATTATTTATAATATATTATATATATATATATATATATATATATATATTTTCACTTTTCTATATAGATATATATATACTATATTTATTACTAGATCCGACACCGCTCAAAACGACAAGTTATATCCCATTGACCAGTTATATCACATTTTCACGACTCGGACTCTAAAGAGATTTTAAGCAAAACGACATTCCGGACAACTTTTTAGTTTTATCCGAGACCCGAAACTAGACAGAAAATGACCAAAATGCCCCTGCAAGTTTCTGCAGGAACTATGATATTTCTAATAAAAACACAGAATTTGACCTTGGGTTTTGACCCGTTATCACTCGATTTTAAAACTAGCAAGCCTCGCGGCAGAGTAAAACGTCATTCCAAACAACTTTCATGTTTCGCCGGAAGGCCGAAACGGACTCGAAAGTGCTCAAAACGGCTATTTAAAATTCTGACAGCAACTAATAAACTATAATAGCTGTTTGGAATTTTTCCTAGTTTTCAAATCTTGTTTTCGCCGTAACTTCTTTGTTATTAGGAGTTACGGGGCGTTCGAATTACCGAAACGCTCGTAAATATACCCTCTACCATATTTCTATATCAAAATCAGATTTCTCAAAATCTCGGACCTCGTTTTCCATGCCAAAGTTTCTACCCAGATTTATATGTTACGAAACATGCCAAAAATCCATTTTTGACCAAAAAATTCATTCACCACACATCTAGGATAGTCTATAAACCATATCCAACTCGCTCAATCAACCAAAAATAAAATCTAAACTAAACGACGCAAGATCCCTCGGATTTCATCACATGCAACGATTTAAAATCAAACCAATAACGAAAACAATGAAACAAATGAAATAAGAGAATGCTCACAATGCTATAATAGCAAGATCGGACAAAGAAAATTTCGTCTCGTCCCTTCCCTTTTCTAGCCGTGGACTCGAACCAACCCAACAACCAAAACCGAACCTTTTTATTTAAAATCAAGCTTCCAATAACACTTATCTATCACTTTTACTACCATCTTTCAACCGAAATTGGTTAAATCAAACCCGAACTCTAACTCCAAAAATACTTATTGCATGTTATATATTTTTGGTGGAAAACGTAGGAAATGACGAGGGGATTAAGAAAATATAACTTGATCGGATTGCATGTAATTTTTCTAGCGACCACGGCAGTTTCGGGCGGCGGTGACCGGCGGTGAGGTTTTCCGGTGGTGGTTTCCGGTGAGGGTGGAGAGAAAAAATGTATTGTGTGTACTAGAAAATGAGAAGTAAAAGTGTATATATAGTATAACACTTTGGTCACTTGACACAAATAGTCCTTCCCTCTTTTTTTATTTGATTTTTGACACATAAATGTTTTTCTTAAATAAAAACCGACAACCATGGCTCGGGATTACACCTTCGTGATTAAATTTATTTTTCGTCACACTTAATTTGGTTTGAAACTTTTAATAAAATATTAACTCACGTCAAAATAAAGTTTTGACTCGGTTTCGACTAACTCGGGACGAGGACGATAAAAATACAAATTATCATAATAAAAATAATAACGAAGCACGTCAAAATTTCTACGATACTCAAAACGGTTAACGGTCGCGCGGTCAAATGTTGGCTCGCGAAACATCATAAATAAAAATTTCTAAATTTCGTTCGAAATAAAATACGAAAATAATTATTCACGACAATTAAAATTTTAAATGTCGACGTTCGTTCACATGAACTTATAAATTAACAGTTATGACGTCGAATTCGCGATCGTCATCCGCGTCGTAAATCTCGGGTTGTTACATTCCACCCACCTTAAGGGAGCGTCGTCCCGGTGCTCGTTCTTTCTTACTCATCTTAATTTCGCTTGTAGTGAGACGGTTTCCTCACGATGGAATGGACTCACATGCTCGAACGCGAAGATCACACGTTAAAATATTCGCCTTGACTATTCCGGACGGAAGTCAACGAAACAAATGATAAATTATACTAGCAAGATCAAAAATATAATCGCAATCGCTCTTGTCACAAGAGACAAAATACGCCACGAAACATATCCGGGAAAACATAAATCGCGTCTTTTTTTACGAAAGACTTTAAACGAAAGATCAACCCAAATCTTAGTTTGGTGATCATTTTAACAAAATAAAACGCACTCCGCTACACAAAACCGAAACATACGTCGCTAACCAAAACCAAAACACACGTCAACAATTAAACCAAAATATACGTCACTATCCAAAACCAAAACATACATCGCCCTCCCGGTCTCATTCAACAATGCACCACCGGTTGCAAAAAATAGTCTGGAGTACATACGACCCAATCAAACGCATTATAGCACCATTACACATAACCACATAATCATATAAGCACATATTCGCTTATTCGTCATTTTAAAATGACTTTATATTTCTACCTAGCTTTACTTAGGCACTTTATCACCCTTGCTCATTATCACCCTTAGCAACAATCATGCTTGCTTTCTATAAGTCTTAGCAAAATAATCGTGCTTACTTATTAGGAATCCTCAGCAATAGCTATGCTCATCACGCGGGTTCATGCCCAACCGATCAAAATTTTCATTATACCTAGCTTGCTAGATGGCCAAGCTTCTTGGAAACGATCTCGACTTAATCACGGCTATGTTTTAGCCAACCATAGTCATGCTTGTGGGTTAACAAGTCGTAATCGACAATGGACTATCAGGCTTGCGTACCTCTCAAACTAACCTTCATCTACATTCGGGTAAGTATACCCATTCACTCACGTCCTAAGCCACATCAAGGCCACACAAAAGTGACATAAGCGCTTACTACCATTCAAAAGCACATAGAACATAAAGCACATAATTCACATAATTCGGCGACGATAATCCCGCTAGAAAACATATATTATCGAAAGACAAATAAAAAACAATCAAGAATACAATTGAGCATCATGGGCTCGTTGCTCGTTTGACGAAGATCGCAATTCCAATTCCATCATTTCCGCACCGCGACTAGCATAGTCGACTTGGTCCTAACGCATCGCATCAAATCTTAGATGACTCAACTAATCAAGTCGGGATAATTACGCACATTCCTGATTCAATGCCGTTCGACTTAAAGCGTTAGCTACTTTGATTGTTCCTCCAGGATGGGAACGGATGTCACCATTCGGCTAGAGTCTCTAATCTTTTTGCTCCTTTTATACGCACACTGAGTCGTTACGTCAAGGAGTAAGGATCACTGTACCTAACCTTAAGTCAGGAGTCGCTTAGTGCCTTATTCTAATCCTCGACGATTCCAGGTATATTTACAACTATACTACCACTACTTTCCATTTCGGGGAAAGAAGTCTTCTTCACGGCCATCAGTTGATACATCAAAGGCAACACGCATCTAATGTAGGAGAAGTCTTCTCTATTACTCATTTTCAACCTCGAGACTAACCATCTTAGCTTCCACCCACCTTAGGAATCTTTACATCTTCAAGAAGATCCCTTCTCAGTGTCGGTATTAGGTTTACACCTTTGATAGCTCAAATATACCATTGCTTACTAGCACACCGACTACACTTGGTCTTGACACGTCTCCATAACAATCGCCGATCTTCATTACCATGAACTAGACTTCACTCCTTTCTAGACATACTCGTTCCGAACAATACCGTTGGTATTTTCCCTTCGGGACGACTCGGTCACAACGACTCACATGAGACTCTCTCCATGCAGTTACTAGGAGTAAGGGTACTTGCACAAGAATCTGTAGCAAGGGTAAAAATATTTTCTCCTTCTGAAAGCTTGACCCAAACATTTATCCCAATTATCAAGCATTTTAAGGGTGACGATTTACCCGACATAGCATGGTTCTTCCTAAATTATGCATAGTTGATCAAGTTATGCATAATTGAGGACCAAACGACATCATATCCATCCTCGTCAAAACGTTCCTTTTTCATACGCTACACGCGTAAGTTATTTCCTCGATAAAAAAATTTTAAATAAAAAAAAAATTCGATTGTTTCAGAAGAAGGAAAAGAAGATAGCATCATTCCATCTTCCATTCTTGTTATTTTAGAAGAAAATTATATATATATATATATATATATATATATATATATATATATATATATATATTATTATTTATATATAATATATATCCGAAAAAAAAACTTATTTGAACCTTAAGGGTCAGTTTGTGAAATTTGGAAAAACATTTTTCCCTTTGTTTATCAACAAACTGTTTATTACACAAAAATCAGTACAATTACGAGCAACGAAAATTTGTCCAACAACCAAATTTGTTATTGCAATTACACAGTTTTAAAAATTTACCAATTCATATAACCATTCGGTTAATACTGGTCGGTCAGCGGTCAAAGCAAAGTACCACAAAAATATTAACACTCCATGGACTATGCAAGAATGTATCATAACACGTGTGGAGGATCCACCAACCGGATTCATTCCACATCGGGGCGTAAGTCAATCTAGTAACAGACCTCTAAAACATCAAATTCACAATCACACAGAACTATAATCATGGATATTTACAACAATAGTAATAAAAACGCCGAAATAAACTACATACATTACCAAATTTTCCCAATAAGGGTATACATCGTTGGGGCTTTCAAAGACAGTCATCCGGACGTATTGGTTATATGTTTCCAATACATAAACTACATTACAGGAACTCTCCTAGAGTTCTAAATCAAACGTAATAGCTAAAGAGTGCACAATCAACCATGCCGGTGATAAGCTAAATCATTGAGGCCAACATTTACCTCAATCCATAAACCTAATATTGAATACTCCTACTTACTAGTACGTGGACGATAAAAGTATGAGGTTTTCGTCTACGGAAAGCATTTCGAGTCAAATTTCCAGAAACATAGGGCCCACTGCCCACGCAAAGTTAATTAGAGGTGATAGCCCTAAGAGCCTTTTACAGGTACCTAAATTTTCTTTTGAAAAGTTATTACAAAAATATGGAGTTATACTCCTTTTCCCAACGGTATACAAGATTTGACTAGTTTTAGAAAAACGACGATATCTCACTCATCCGGAAGAGTTAAAATTCTATCTAACACACCACATGTACCTTAAACATGTACCAACATCTCAATTGGTTTTTGCAGGTACCGTAAGACCAAAAATAATTCACTATAAACCCCACAACCTGCTGGTTACAAACTGCCGTAAAATCCATTTCAAAATCCAACCAAACACCATTTTAATTCCTCCAAACGCCAATACAAAGCCATACCCAATGACTTAACACTCTTTCAAACACAAAAAATCATAGATTTCCAGAATCAAACATTTCATGACTTACTAAGTAGAGGTCGATACGAGAGAATCGGAACACAACGCCAACTTTATTTGAAAGTTCCAAAATAGCCGTTTCCAAACGACACGTTAGGCGAGAACAAGTTAATAGTCATTTTCCAAAACAATGAGGGTTCATGGAATGACATATAAAATTCACACTCCCATCAACTGGAAAATTTCAAAACAATAGGTTACGAAACAACATATGCGATTCAAAAGAAATGGGAAAATATTCGAACTCGGCGTCGAACAATAAATCACCCAATGAGATCGACAAACTACGACGAATCAACATCATCAAAAGGTGAAAAGTAAAGTCGCGAAAAAGTTTCGAAGATAATCATATAACAACGATGTTTTCATTATGTATCAAAATGATTTTATCATATCGCATCGAAATGTTTAAAGAAATTAAACTCTTCGCAAGAAGCGAATATCAAGATATATATAATCGTACACCATAGAACGGATGTCGTATATATATATATATATACACGTATATAATTATTACTTATACCAAGTGTCACCCACTTGTTACACACATAATATGCAATCAACTATATCACATAAGGGATCGGAAACGATGCGCGGGCGGATATCGGACAACGGTGAACGACTCACAATTTTTTTTGAAAACAGTTATAGTCCAGGCGTTGAAAAAGACCTAGTTCGCTATAACCAGTGCTCTGATACCATTCTGTAACACCCCCAAAATACGATACGCAACGGAATACAACATTTGGGGTGCTACTTCACGATACAATCACACAAGTCATAACAAACAACTATAAAAGAGATGTTTGGTAAATAAATTTCATTTATTTTGTTTGGAAAGAATCAGAGTACAAAGGTCCCTAAACTATCATAGAAAATTTATTTCTACAAGTCACATTACGACTTCATTTCTATAATATTTCTATTATTTATTGACACAAGTTCACCGAGTCACCGTCCTTAATATCCGCGTTCCGTCCTGTCCAAGCCATCAACAACACCTAACCTGAGATACATGCTTAAAAAGGTCAACAAAACGTTGAGTGAATTCATAGAGTTTACACATAACAATTAAAACGCATATTTGGTTCAACAAAACATATAACATTGCTCATAAGACAAGTTATAAAAATAATGATTTCCAACTAAATGAGTCCGTGTACCGAAACTTAACACATTCATTTCGTAGGATAAAATAATGTCCGAGAAGTATGCCACTCCTCCTAATACTAACTACAAAATGTCCGTTACAGGGTGCTCACAACAGATTCAAACCCCGGACAGGTTTGTCAAACCCAATAGATCTATTTAATGCATTAGCGTTTACCTACAACAAGGCAACTAACGGCCACACAATAAAAGGCACATATTCAATAGTGAATGGAATCATATTTAGTATCAAAACATATTGCGTTCTCATTTTCATAAAACATCAAGTATCTCCCTCGCGGGTTAAAAACATTTAAAATAGTTCAAAAGCGAGGCTATGAACTCACCTTGATCGAAGCCGAAGATCAAATAACCGAAACAATCACGAACTACTCGACAACGAACTCAACTGCGACCTATAATTTATGTCGCTCGATTACTATACCGTAAGATACGATCGAATAGTGCGTGCGTCGCAACTATTAAAATAGTATAAATATACATACACATGTGATGAGAAATCCACTTGAGCGTCCTAGATCCTAAACGTCACGTAATTGAGTTACGATCATTCTTTCATTTATATTATACGTCACTTAATCGAAAACTTTCTATTTTTGGAAACTTTCTATTTTTGGAAAGTTACTATTTTTGGAAAGCTACCATTTTTAGTAAGTCCCGTTATCCAATTATATTTATAATAATATTTATTTATCTCGTCGAACTTTCGACTTTTAATTTGGTTATTAATTACCCATATCGGGATTATGTCCCGTATATTACAAAAGTTACTATTTTTAGAATTATATCCGTTCATAAAACTAGTTAAGTCTAAATTGTTATACTCGTAAAAATAATAACGTTTATTATTTTTATAAACATTCAATAAGTCTTGTATTAACCCGTTGACTTTTAAAAGTCAATGTTGGACTTTATTTGACTTTGACTTTATGTTTACATATATATATTATAGATCCGACCCGCTATTAACGACCCGTTATATCACATTTTCACGACTCGGACTCTAAAGAGATTTTATGCAAAACGACATTCCGGACAACTTTTTAGTTTTAGCCGAGACCCGAAACTCTACGGAAATTGACCAAAATGCTCCTGCAAGTTTATGCAGGAACTATGATATTTCTAATAAAAACACATAATTTGACCTTGGGTTTTGACCCGTTATCACTCGATTTTAAAATTAGTAAGCCTCGCGGCAAAGTAAAACGTCATTCCAAGCAACTTTTGTGTTTCGCCAGAAGGCCGAAACGGACTCGAAAGTGCTCAAAACGGCTATTTAAAATTCTGACAGCAACTACTACGTAATAAACTATAATAGCTGTTTGGAATTTTTCCTAGTTTTCAAATCTTGTTTTCGCCGTAACTTCTTCGTTATTAGGAGTTACGGGGCGTTCGAATTACCGAAACGCTCGTAAAAATACCCTCTACCATATTTTCTAAACCAAAATCAGATTTCTCAAAATCTCGGACGTCGTTTTCCGTGCCAAAGTTTCTGCCCAGATTTATATGCTACGAAACATGCCAAAAATCCATTTTTGACCAAAAAATTCATTCACGACACATCTAGGATAGTCTATAAACCATATCCAACTCGATCAATCAATCAAAAATAAAATCTAAACTAAACGACTCAAGATCCCTCGGATTTCATCACATGCAACGATTTAAAATCAAACCAATAACGAAAACAATGAAACAAATGAAATAAGAGAATGCTCACAATGCTATAATAGCAAGATCGGACAAAGAAAATTATGTCTCGTCCCTTCCCTTTTCTAGCCGTGGCCTCGAACCAACCCAACAACCAAAACCGAACCTTTTTATTTAAAATCAAGCTTCCAATAACACTTATCTATCACTTTTACTACCATCTTTCAACCGAAATTGGTTAAATCAAACCCGAACTTTAACTCCAAAAATACTTATTGCATGTTATATATTTTTGGTGGAAAACGTAGGAAATGACGAGGGGATTAAGAAAATATAACTTGATCGGATTGCATGTAATTTTTCTGGCGACCACGGCGGTCTTCGGCGACGGTAACCGGCGGTGAGGTTTTCTGGTGGTGCGGTGAGGGTGGAGAGAAAAAATGTAGTGTGTGTGTTTTATTATACTAGAAAATGAGAAGTAAAAGTGTATATATAGTATAGCACTTTGGTCACTTGACACAAATAGTCCTTCCCTCTTTTTCTTATTTAATTTTGATACATAAATGTTTTTTTTAAATAAAAACCGACAACCATGGCTCGGAATTACACCTTAGTGACTAAATTTATTTTCCGTCACACTTAATTTGGCTTAAAACTTTTAATAAAATTTTAACTCGAGTCAAAATAAAGTTTTGACTCGGTTTCGACTAACTCTAGACGATGACGATAAAAATACAAATTATCATAATAAAAATAATAACGAAGCGTGTCGAAATTTCTACGATACTCAAAACGCTTAATGGTCGCGCGGTCAAATGTTGGCTCGCGAAACATCATAAATAAAAATTTCTAAATTTCGTTCGAAATAAAATACGAAAATAATTATTTACGACAAATAAAATTTTAAATGTCGACGTTCGTTCACATGAACTTATAAAATAACAGTTATGACGTCGAATTCGCGATCGTCATCCGCGTCGTAAATCTCGGGTTGTTACACCACTGCACCTTTAGAGAAATGTTGTGAAATGAGAAAACTTGACAGCATGTCGTACCATGCATGTGGTGCTTATTTGAGACCGTGGAGAGCCTTTTTAAGCTTGTATACATGCGATGGGTTATCCTGATCAACAAATCATTCTGGTTGAGAAACGTAGACCTCTTCTTTAAGCTCGCCATTTAAGAATGTTGTTTTGACATTCATTTGGAAAATTGTCATATTCTTGTTGGCTGCATTTGCTACAAAGATACGGATGACCTCTATTCTTGCAACCGGTGCAAATGATTCCTCGAAATCGATACCCTCCTCTTGCGTGAATCCCTGAGCAACTAGTCTAGCCTTATTCTTTAGTACCCACCAAATTCGTCTATCTAGACCTTATAAATCCATTTGAGTTTGATCAACATGACTTTATCTAGACACGGCACCAATTCCCAAACTTGTAGCCTTTCAAATTCATGAATTTCTTCTTGTATTACATCGATCCATGACGGTTCGGTCATTGCTTATTTGAAGTTCTTTGGTTCTACAGAAGTTAGGAAGGCATCAAAATAACACCACATGGCGACTGTTTGGAGTTGCTTTCTCGTAGAAACAAAGCGAGAAGGATCTCCGATCACGTTTGCTATAGGATGATCCTTAGTCCATTTATCAAGGTGTTCAAATAGAGTGTGAATTTGTCTCAAATTAGATGATGATCCTTGAGAGGTCGAGTCTTCATGAAGAGATTCATAAAGTGTATCATCATGAAAAAATGGTGTTTTTTGTGATTCTTCAAAACCTTGAGAAATGTTTGGAGAATGTTCTTGTTCTTGTGTTGATGGAATACTTGCTGATGAAGCATCCTGGTCAATAGAAGTTGACACAGGAGAATCGGCTAAAACTACAGCTCTCGAAGCAATAGCTTCTTGAACTGGAGAAACAACAATTGATGGAGGATTGAAGTATTCATCGAACACATGTTGAAACAAGCGATCCAAATCATCTCTTTTTGGTGGAATACAAGGTTGTTGAGAAACAGGGTTTGAAACGAGTCCTGAACTGGATGTAGCAGGAGTCATAGAATGAAGCCCGGGTCCTGAACTGAATTGTTTAGAAGCCATAGCTACCAGCTCATCGAATGTCACATAGATTGTTTCTATAATTTTCTGGGTTCTTTTGTTGTAGATTCTTAACGCTTTCTTTGCGGGCGTACCAATGTCAGCTTTTGCATCTAATTTACCCAGGTCGTCATTGTCATTGGTAGGATAACAGAGTGAACCAAAGACATTAAAGAATGATAAACCCGGTTTCTTATCTTGCATAAGCTCATATGGAGTTTTGTTGTATCGAAGGCTGATTAAAGAACGGTTTTGGGTGTAACAAGCTGTATTGATTGCTTCGGACCATAAAAATAATGGAGCTTTAGAAAATATTAACATTGTACGAGCAGCTTCTATAAGATTTCGGTTTTGCCTTTCGACAACGCCGTTCTGCTGAGGAGTGCGGGCAACAAATGTTTGATGCGAGATGCCAACATTTTCATAAAATTCACGAAGTGTCTGATTGACAAATTCGGTTCCATTATCTGTTTGAACATTACGGACAGTGGCATTCAAACGAACTTGAATATTTTTGATGCATTTGATGATGGCCTCAGGAGCTTCATCTTTTGTCCTCAAAAATCTGACCCAAGTAAATCGTGAGTAATCGTTAACAATCACTAAGATATACCTTTTCCATTAATACTCGCCACACACATCAGGACACACAAATCCATATGCAAAAGATATAGTTTCTCCTGGTTAATGTCTTCAGCTTTGGGTTGATGAGAGGATTTCTTGCTTTTTCCTAATGCACATGCTGAACACAGATGATCTTTCTGAAATTTAAGTCTTGGAATGCCTCATGCAAGACCGTCTTTAGCTAGCTTGTTAAAAGTACCAAAGTTAAGATGTGATAACCGATGGTGCCATAACCAGCCTTAGTCTTTGACGCTTTGGATAGAAGACATATCGAAGATGTTTTAAGCATGTCATCAAGAGAAATTGTGTACAAATTTGTGTCTCGGGATCGTGAAAGTAGATCAACACCTTCTAAATTACGAATAAAGCAAGTGTTTTTCCGCAATGCGACTTCAAGATCCGCGTCGCAAAATTGACCAACAGGATACAAGTTATGTCCAAGCCCCTCGATGTAGTATACTCTTGAGATAGTAACATTTCCCAGCTGATAGTCACCATACTCCATAATCCTTGCAATCTGGTCGTTTCTGAATCTAACTGTAACCAGAAATTTACTAACAAAGTTCATGAGCTGAGAGCAGTTCCCTGTCATATGTTTTGAACATCCAGAGTCCAGGTACCAGAGAACAATCTGGACAACCTGTCATGACAAGAGAAGAAGACGATGGAATATCTGTAGCATTGGATCCCCAAGTATGATTGGGTTCCGAGTGGTTAGCATTCTTAGATTCTACAATCTTAGCCTTTTTACTCGAACCTACATTTTTAACATTTTTGGGTTTCCTGCTGTAGACTTTAAGCTCTGGTTTTTGTGTTTCAACTGAGTGGGAAGTGGTTTTCTTAGGAGGCACTACGTTAGCTGAAGTGATCCTAGTTAAAGGGCACGAGTTACCAACTATAGTGAACGTTATGCTTATTGGTTTCCACTTAAGTCTTACTTCAGTGAATACATGACCCGTAGGTTTCCAAATATTTTGTTTTTTATGTTTCTTAGCAGATTTAGCATGGCTATTCACATTTTCCACAAAATCAAGAAGACACATATCATGAACACCATCAAACATAGATTTCTTACAAGTAGCACAAATAGGTTCAGAATTCGCATTTAACAGTGAATGCTTAACATCAACATCACGAATAGGTTCAACAACACTATTCTTTTTATTAACTTTCCTAGGTTGGGCTTCTACTTTATTCTTCATGTTCCTACTTGGTGTTCGCGAGATCCTATCATTCTTTTTATTGCCTGTAGGCTTTGATCCGCAATTACTAGTAGAACACTTCAATCCTGTAGGAGACAACACATGTGTGTTAGAATATGATGTTTTAGATGACTCTACCTATTTAATATTGCTTGAGGATTTGAGAGGTTCAGCAAACCTAACTTTCTTGACATTGTTTTTGGGTGTGACAACAACCTTTTTCGCACTAAGTTTAATCGCATTAGGGCATGTATCTCGAACATATACAAGTAACTCCTGAATTCGTTGGGCATGCTTACAGGCAAAGTCTAACTCATTATCTAAAGGTTGTTTTGCTTTAGCTTGTTTGACTATTTCCCGAAGAATATCAGCTTGTTCTTGAGTGTACTTAAGGTAGTCTATGTGAGCTTCCCTATTTTGCAATAACCTAGGAGCCAAAGGTTCTAAGTCTAGCTTGAACATGCCTGGAACAATAGTGTGGAGATGTATTTGTCAGCATTGTTAACCACTTTCTTTTCCTTTTAATTTTCGTAAATCGTTTTTCAATGATGTTATCACAAAAACCTTATCTTGAATTTAAGCTTTTAAATCCTCATTTTCAGCAGATTTTAAGTTCACTTTATCAATTAAAGAGTCACTTTGTTCTTTAGTAAGAACACAGATTCTTTTTTGTATTTGAGTTCGAACTGATCTCTAAAAACCTGTTTCACATGATTAATTTCTTTACAAATACGCTCTTTTTCCGAAAGCAATTTTGCTACACTATTTTCCAGTTCCACATTTTTGGTCTCTATTTCATAATAATCATAATTAACATTCTCTTCCTTGGACTTTTCTCTCATTGATTTTATAATTTCCTTCAACTTACAAATGGTAGTGTCTTTGTCTTGTAGCTGAGCTTTCAAATCATTATTTTCAAAATATTCTAGAATTTCAAGAGCATTTTGATTATCACAAGATTCATCTTTTTGAAAAATTTATTGATTAAAGGGGTGTTTTTATTGCGTTTTTAATGTGATTATTTGATTATTGTGTTTTTAAAACGCAAATAATCAATTTTTGGTGTTTGGCAAACAAAGTTCAAGAATTACTTTTCTGCGTTATAAGGCTTTCAAAATGACGTTTTGCAGCAGCTGCTCCTCCCTTACTTTTTGGAAACGTGATTTCCTTTCTTTCATTTAATTACTATTTTGCCATATGTTATTATTTACTAGTGTGTGTCAGATGGTGGTATGCTTTGTCTATGTCCAAGTTTTGTCTTTTTATATCATGTATTTTTTGGTAATTTTACTACTAAAGTTGTAAATAATTTGGTTTGCCAAACACTCAGAAAACTAATTATGTGATTATTTCGATTCCAAATAGCATAATCAAATCCAAACACTAATTTTCAAAATCACGTTTTGTAAACACTGATTATCTGATTATCCATTTTCAAAACGCATAATCTATTTTCAATAAGCAATCCCAAACACCCTCTAAGTGTATTGACAATTCAAGAGAAATACAATGTTTTTCAAGTTGTGAGTAACTTTTTAAAAGATCATTATGCTGATTTTGTGTTTTCAAAAGCTCAGCATCAAGATTGAAACACTTATCACAAGATTCATTTCTCTTTCTTTCCATATTCACAGATTCACCATTCAAAGACATAGAATTCATCACAGTCAGAAAAACATCTTGAGACATGATTTGTTGTAAGAGTCGATCATTTTCCAAAAGTAGTTCTTTTTTAGCAATTTTCAAGCATTGTTTGTCCACTGAAGATTGTTGAACAACTACTTCCATTTGGTCAAAAACTGTTTGTACTTCCGTTATTTCATTTAGAAGATCTTTATCAAACACATTGAAGAAGTCTTTTAAAGATTTTAGAAATGGAATAATTTCATTGTTAAAAATAGCTTTATTATGTTCAAACCCCCATTCACCTTCTGTACGAGCATCAGGTGTAGTCCTTATCTTCACCACATTGTCAAACTTGGCAAGGTGAAATTTAAGCTTTTTAAGGCTTTCATTCACCAAGCTTACCTTATGAAGTTCCTTAGGAGCTTCCATTTTGACATGTGATGCATCAAAAGATTTAGTGGAAGAGTTTAACATATGATACCAGAAAGTTTGTTCATCCGATAATTCTTGTTGTGGAGTAAAATGTTTCCTAAAATCTTCAGATAATCTATTTAATTTTACATAATCAATAGGTTTATGAGAAATGTTTTGTTTAATAGCCTCTGGATCCTTTTCTTTTTCAGACATTTTTGATCGACTTTCTTCTTCCAAAATCAATGTCTCTTCATCATCAATCACAGGCATAGCAACATGTTTATCAGAAATAACAATACCATCATACAAGGTTGGTTTTATCCGCTGAGCTTTCTTGAGATAAAACGGATTTTGATAACCTAGAGCTTGTTTGTGAGCATTATCATAAAAAACTTGCGGTTTTGTTAACATGTGCACTGTTTGAGCAGATTGACCCACTTTAAAAATAATATTATCAAGTTCCTTTATCTTCTTTTCCAAATCAATTTCATTTTCCATATATTTATTTTCTTTTTCTTTGGATTCATTTTTGAAAACAGTGAATGTTTGCAATAAAGATTCCTTTTCTTTGATTTGTTTAGAAAGATTTTGCTCAAGTGAGTCAACTTGTTCTTTTAGTGCAAGCTTCTCTTTAATCATATCATCCATTTGAGAATCAATCATTTTTTCACGACTGCTTAAATCAATATTAAGACATTGTTCAAAAGTTTTGACTCGTTCTTTATATCTCTCAAGCTCAGCGGTTACTGATTCATTATTCTGTTCCTTATTCGCCTTTTCCCAATTATTTACATGATTAATCATTTGTTCCGACATTTGTTCAATCACAGATAAGATCATTGAATCTTGTTGTGCCTGCAAATTAGTATCTTGAACATTTACCTGTTGTGTTTCTTGCAAATATTGAGAGTACGGAATGATATTGCTATCACTTGTTATCTCATTATCTGTAACATCCACAACTAGTGTTTGTTTAAAATCATGCATTCCATGCACACTTTGATTTTCCATATCATTAAGATAGGTTTCAGAATGTGGTACCTCTGAGATAATGTCAGAACCATAGTTGGAAATATTGGCCATGAGAACCGCTTTTGCATTCGAGACATCATCACAGTCAGAATCATAAGTATCAAGATCCTCAGTCTGGAAAGCAGCATTGTTTGGAATGATTGTCTGAACCGCTTGACCGTCTGGAATCCCTGGATCTGCAAGAAATGCAAGTTGCTCTCATCCAAAATATGTCCAGCTTCCTGAGCTTCAGCTAACATTGCTTTATCCTTATACCATGATGCATTCCTTGGTCGCTTAGGTTGAGTGCATTGCCTAGCCATATGTCCTTTTCTTTGATAGTTGTAGCATTTAACAACCCTTGCCTGTCTACTTGCATTGTTTCCCCCAGAACTAGTAACATTACTCTTATAACCAGTACTAGAATAATTTTGCCTTTGTCTCCCCTGAACTTGTTGCACTATGAACTTGCCATCTTGAATAGTGGCTTGGTTTCTTGGATTTGAGAAAGTTCTAAGTTGATTATTGGTTGAAGGGAACCTTGAGGAAGCTATAGCTGTTAGAAAAGCCATTGCCTTGTTAAGACAAGCAATTGGATCATCTCATGGAGAGAATATAGGAACAATAAGACCTGAGTCCACAAGAGGTGACTCAGTCATAGATTATGTAGAGACTTGAGGTGATTGATAAGCAATTTGTGGAACAGATAAGGTTTGATGATTCATTTGAGACTGATATGGATACGATGGTGGAACGGATGAATGATTGAATTGTGGTTATGATGGATAAGTAGATGAGTAATGTTGAGTGGGATGAATTGATCCATATTGAGATGGTGGAAACTGTTGTTGAAGAAGGATTGTTGTATGAAGACTGATAAGTGTTGAAGTGAGGTGGTGTCATCTGATGATTAGCAACTAGTGCAAGTGGATCTTGATTGCGTTCACGCATAAGACGGACTTCATTTGCATAGAGTTCGTGTTGTTCAAGATATGCATGAAGCTGATCAAAGTTGGTAGTATGCAAATCTTTTACAAGCTTGACATCAGTCACAAACTTACTCCATTCAGGAGGAAGACTGTTTAAAAACTTGGTATTAACTTAAAATTGTTCCATTTTCATTTTGTAGATGTTCATGTCATTAATCAGCTGAGTGAATCTCAAGTAATACTTATGAAGTGTTTCCCCTTGATGTGAATAAACTTATCAAATGCATCATACAGTTTGCACTCTCTTTCCTGCTTAGTCAAAGAGGTACCTTGCATTAGTAATTGAACTCTCTCCCATAAATCCTTGGCAACTCTATGATGATTAACAAGTGAATAGATATCAGCTGGTAGACCTTGAAGAATAATATTGGTTGCTTTCATATCACAGTCAGCTTGAATTTTCTCAGCAGCAGACAATTCAGCATATTTCTTTGTTCTGGTCACCCCATTCTCTTCAATAGTAGGCCAAATGAGTGGACCGTATTCAACTGATTCAAGTATCATTCTTCCGTGCTCTCTGTTTTGCATGTATAATTCTATTATACTTTTCCAAGAATCATACAGGTCCTTGTCCAACATAGGTAGACGATTGTCAACACCGGAGAGTATCATGTACTTAGCAAGAGTATTCTTTTGTCCAAGTGGAATAATTGAATCCATTTTAATGTGATAAGATAAAAGATGGTCGTACAGTGATTGGAGGTTGTTGTGTTAAACTGATGTTTGATTAATGTAATTGAGTCTTTGGAATACACGGGATTTTACAATTCTTGATAAAACCGGGAAAACAAATTTTCATGGGATTTTACAAATCAAAAAACAACCGTATAATTATCCTATGGAAAGCATATAGTTCACCCAAGTAAAGCGTATAAATCTCCCAAGCAAATGATGTATAACTCGCCTTTAAAGTTGATATATAAATCGCCTTAAGAAACAATGTATAATTCGCCTTAAGAAATTTAACGTATAAATTGGCTTAAGAAATTTAACGTATAAATCGCCTATGGAAATTAATGTATAAATCACCTTTGGAAATTAACGTATAAATCGCCTTTGGAAATTAACGTATAAACCGCCTTTAGCAAATTAACGTATAAATCGCCTTAGCAAATTAACGTATAAATTGCCTTAGTAATGAATGTATAAATCGCCTAAAGAAGTACGTATAACTCGCTTGACCAATTACGTATAACTCGCCTGACCAATTACGTATAACTCGCCCAATACACTTCGAAACTCAAAAACCAAAAATCTTAAAAAGACTCACTTTTTTTACGTTTTTACCTGATTTTTCTTGTACCTCTTACCTATCTAAGAATATTAGAACCTTAAAACACAAACTTTAACGTTTTTGACACGAAAAATTTAAAATCAAGATTCTTGGTACAAAACCCTTTTTCTAACAAAAAATACTCAAAAAGATGAAATTTTTTATGGTTTTTCAAAGATTTTCTTGTACTTCTAGCCTAAACTAAGATAAATAAAGAAAAAAGTTTAAAGCTTTATGGTTTTTAAACCCTCAAAAGATGAAAACCTTTTGATAGGTTCAAACCAAGAAACACGCCTAAAAAGAGTAGAAAAAACGCACACAAAACCTTCACAAACACCCCATGGATCTTGATACCAATTGTAGAATATATTAACACATATAGAGGATGGATTCGTTTAGGGTTTTTAAAGAGAGAAAGATGTGGTTGGATGAACACTTAGAGAGAGAAACAAAGAAAGAACTATTATATTACCAAATGAAAAAAATAAACAACCAACACCCTCTTCATGTGTGGAGAGGGTATAAATACTCCTAGATATGGCCGGCCATGGGCTTAGTCATAGGCTTTCCATGAGCCTTTGGCCCGGTTAGCTTACTAACTTTGCATATGATTACTCTACGAGCTACGACTAGCTATATTAGAAGTGACTGATACTTTTCGTATTCCTAACAAAACCAGCATTCGTAACTTTAGAAAAAGATAAATGCAAACTTTCCATTATTAAGATAAATAGAAAGGGAGATCAATGATCCCCTTGTTTCAAACCCTGGTGAAATTGAAATTCTAATGTAGGGCTTCCATTGACGAGAACCATCCCATGGCGGAGTTGAGACAACCATTTATCCAACCACACCACTTATCATCAAAACCAAACATCTTTAAAATATCTTTCAGGTAATCCCATCGTATAGAGTCGAATGCCTTTTCAAAATCAACTTTAAAGATCATAGCTTTAAACTTCTTATGCTTGCACCACGAAAAAAGTTCATTAAGAATAAATAGACCATCAAGAATTTGGTGGTTGAAAACAAAAGCTGATTGGACGTCACTAATAAGACCCGAGATGACAAAGCTAAGTCTATTAGCTAAAATCTTGACAATAATTTTATAAAGGCTTCCAATCAAACTTATAGGACGATAATCTTTGACGACTTTTGCATCATGAATCTTAGGGATTAAAGCAATGAAAGAAGAATTACATCATGAGGGAAAAGTACCTGAAGCAAAAAATTCTTTAACGACTGCCACAATATCATGTTCTAAAAGCTTTCAATATCTACGAAAGAACTCAAAAGAGAAGCCGTTAGGACCAGGGGATTTATTAATTCTACAATCTCAAACCGCACTCTTTATCTCCTCATTAGAGACGTTTCGTTCGAGACATCATTTTCTAATTTTTTAAGGAGACATCAAGGAATTTTATGTTTTCCGATGTTAATATGTAGTTTATATTTTTTCGCATGTTAAATGCAAGATTAATGTTATGTCGTTGCATTATTAACATTTATAAATATGTTCATTTTATGATAAATTGTGTTATGTTTCCATTTATCAATAAAAAAGTAAGTACTTCGTAATTCATATGTGTTTACATGTATTAATAAGATATTATGTCAATGTCTACTAACCACTCTTTTGCTGAATTTTTTTTATTAAATTTATAGTAAATTGCAAAAATGGTCCTTGTGGTTTGGCCAAATTGCAGATTTGGTCCGTTGAATTTTGAAATTGCAAAAACAGTCCGTATTTTAAAGGTTTGGTTTCACTTTTGATCCTTGGTCGACGTGAAATGACTAAAATACCCCTCTTAACGAACGGTTTTTGTAAAAGAACAGAGGGGTATTTTATTCATTTTAGGTCGACCAAGGACCAAAAGTGGAAACAAACCTTCAAAATTCGGATTATTTTTGTAATTTCGAAATTTGACGGATCAAATCTGCAATTTGGCCAAACCACAAGGACCATTTTTGCAATTTTCTCTTAAATTTATTATCAAAAACTAACAAAATCCAAGAAATCTGGCCCATACAAGCCGGCCCAAACCATTTATGTTACCCGATTCGTATTTGCAACCTGGTCTTCTTTATAGTACCTGAAGGTTGTCTCTCTCACTTTACCCGCTCCATCTCTGCTTCCCATCTCCGGTGATTAGGTCTTAACCCACTCAAAATCCGCCTCAATTTCACCCCAAATAGCTAATTACAGATTATTTTATGGATGCTACAGTAAGTTGTGAGCGGATGAACAGTGAATGCTACAGTATTTGGATTATTTTATTGCCTCATTCCTAGCTGATCTCTAGTGTTTATCCACTTCACTATTTGGGTTATTGCATGGTGATGTAGGATGGAGGAAGGTAGATTCATTCACAGCCAACGCTAATGAAAAGGTTAATGGCAAATGCCAAGAAACCTAGGCTAGTTTATAGTTCACGTAGGAACAGAAAGATAAAACATGAAAACACGTATAAAAGAAATATGAATAATATATGAATAATATTGATTGAATTCAATTACAATATGCTGGAATTTGGTTTATATAGACCTAAGAATCCTAAAACAACTATAACTAGGAAAACTTTTAGATAAATCCTAAATATTCCTAATCGATTAAAAGATAATGCTAAATATTCCTAATCGATTAAAAGATAATGCATAAATATAGAGATAAATCCTAAACCAAATCTAATACTAATCTTAATATGCTAGAAGGTTATTTTCTTGTATTTTCGTTCCCCATCACATAGGGGGACATTTGTATTCCATCATTAGTTATGGTTAGAGATTTATATACCCATAATCTGGGCGTGTGGCGTGCTTGGTTATCATTCATCTTAGAGGAAGAAAAAACTGAATTTAGGTTTGTGATTTCATTATTGTTTACGTTATTGTTGTTATTATTGTGTAGTGTTTATAACATTTTGTTACATTGGATGTGAGCTTATTTTAGTTTCATATATATATACTGTTAATGAGTTTTTTTCTTATTGCATTGTGTTTACCTATGCTTATTTTAGTTTGGTAAGTGTTCTGTTATTAGGGTTAATTGTGGCAACTTCATCTTGTTATTTAAAGGTATATTGTGGATGGTGTTTTTTGCCGTAAATGTGAATTGTTACTCTGCATTGTGTTTATTTGTGCTTATTGTAGTTTCATGACTTTCGTGTTGTTAGGGTTAATTATAGCAAGTTCATTTTGTTAATTGAATTTGGTTAAAGTGAATTGTTAGGGTAAACTGTTGATGGTGTTTTTTTTGCCGTAAATATGAATGTTCGGGTAAATTATTGATGGTTCATTGTGTGAAACTTTGTTTTCTGATTATTGCATTTTGTTTGCGTAGTGATATGTCACATTAATTTGTATGCATAGGAGGAAAGAATTAGTATTGTTGCCTACGACTGTTTTATTAGCCTCTTGGTGGTTTATAACCTTTTCTTGTTTCATTTGTTAAATGTTGTTTCGAAACGCCTTTATTGTTGATGCTATTGCCATAAACAATAATTATTAAGGTAAATTATTAATGGTGCATTGTTTCAAACTATGTTTTATGACTACTACATTTTGTTTGTGTAGTGCTATGTCAAATTGAATGTGGCGTCAAATTGAATGCATAGGTGAATAGAATTAGTGTTGTTTCCTATGACAATTTTATTGGCTTCTTGGCGGTTTCTATCTTTTTCTTGTTTCATTTGATAAATGCCATTTCAAAACACCTTTGTTGTTCATCATATTGTTTAAAAACTGTTAGCATTTAAGAAGTTTTTTTGTTTGTTTTCTAGGGTCATTGGCGGTTGTAATATTATATGTAAATATGTAAGGGAAAGAAAGAGCTCAACCTAGAAATAGTAGTCTTAGGTTGCTTGATAACCGAGTACGAAATCTTACCTCTAAGAGACAAAATGTTGCAAGACGTCTCCTGTCTAATGGTTTGGCAACCACCTTTTGTTGTGTTGACGATATTGAATATTTCCCTCTTAACTCAGATTCTAGCCATGTTGAAAAAAAATTCAGTTTCGTAACCGAAATGTTACAAAGTGTGTTTTAGATCTTGAGGGTAATAGTAGTTTGTCTGAGCCATGTTTATCACCTACTGATTTCTGTCTTCGGAGGCGTACCAAACCTAGAATAGGCATTTATGCACCAGTTGATTACAAATCAACCGCCAGTTCTGAATATCCAGCTGCATATAGCGACAATTCAGAAAGTTGAAATATGCGTAAAACTCATCCTATGTTTCCATCGAAAGGTGACCATAATCTTTCTGTTTCTCATTTCAATAATTTATATTCTTTCTTCAATGGATTTATAGATCGGTGTTTGTCATAGGCTTAGTTCAGCCAACAGTTTTCTCACAAGCTACTCAGGAGCCGCTTCAGGTTGATTGGCCTGCGCACATTTAATTGTCAATCTCACCGCCTCACATGGCCTACGACGTTGATGTTCAACACAATCCCATTCTCAAAGGTTTGTGGAATTTCTATGGTGTTTTATTACTGATGTTTTTTTCCACTTTTTTTTAATTTGTTTCAAATTGCCATAAAGTTGTTCATAAACAACATCGAATCTGCTTGGATCTTCTTCAAGTTGGGGCAGAAGAAAGTCTCAACATTAGAGGGGAGAATCTCACATATTGTATTTCCCATTCATTTTAATAAAACCATTGAAAAGTAGACAATTTCTCTCTCTACAAATGGCTTATTCATATTTTGAGCTTTCCCGACCTCCCGAGACAGTGAATCTAGATTTCTAACAAGTGGTATCAGAGCTTCAAAGGTGATTTGTGATGTTTTCGTGCTTATTCGAAATGCTTATTTTGGTTAGATTTAGCTTATTCAGTCCTATCAGTCTTTAACCGTTCAAATCAGTCCAAAATAATTCCATATCAGTCCAAAATAGTCCAAAATCCTCCAAAACAGTCCACATCAGAGTTTTAGTCACATTTTTTATATCAGGCTTATCAGATCTACAATTTTGCTTATTTTTTACATATGCTTATTTCGATCAAACAGTGGTTTGACTGCTTAAAATACTATTTGCGTAAGTCGAAAAAGGTCGTGGTAATTTTTTTGGGAAAACAGTGACGGAGAAGGGGTGTCAGAAACGGTTAACGAAAGTAAATTACGAAAGTAAAATATGAAAGTTGGTTACCGAAACAGGTTTCGTGAAAGGTTTCATAAGAGGTTACGGCTTTGGAAACGGTTACCGTTACAGGTTTCATAAGAGGTTTCGTAGTCAGTTTGGAAGAGGTTTCGTACAGTGGTTTCATACAAGGGTTTCGTACAAGGGTTTCGTATGTGTGGTTTCGGAAAATTTGGTTTTGAAAAATGTGTTTCGTATGGTTACGAAAGTATAATACGAAAGCTTGGTTTCGTATTTTGGTTTGGTAGTTTGGTTTCGTAGAGATGGAACAACAAAAAGAAAATAAACAACAACCCTAACTCATCTCTTTCAAGCACAAACATAAAAAAATCCATGACTATCATAACCATCCTCCTCATACTCAAACCACAACCCATCACAGCAACATAAATACGACTCGAAACTAATTTGAAAACACATTCATGATCTCAGCTCATCTTTTTTAGTTAAACAATAAAGTTGTGACCTTTACAAGATCAAAAACACGAAAAGAAAGTTCATAATAGATCAATGACAAGGTATATACATTTATTAATTTTCAAAAAAATAAAGGTGAACAAAAGCAAATATGTTTTATTCAACCTTTCTTTCGGTAAGAAACAACAACATAAGCATTCAAACCTACCCGAGGCCATTGAATGATCTTGAAGCCAAAACTACTACTTCTTCATTTGAAACTTCATGTGTTCAAAATAGAGTGTGATATGGTGGATGAAGAAAAGTGAGATGTGAAATGATAGATGTTGCTGTGTTTTGCTTTTGGAGAGATAAGGTTGAATGACTACATATGCGTTGAAATGAAATTATGTTGAAATGGGTCGATCATTTGGTTATGGGCCTGTCCGGAAATTGCAAGTATATTATTGGGCTGCATATTCATTCCGAATTAATGGGCTGGAAGAGTCTATCCGAATTTTGGACTGAAAATGTTAAAAGGCATGAATTTTGTTAAAATACCTTAAAAGTGGTAATTTTTCAGAAACACAAACATAACTTATCGCTTACAAGATCCTTATCGATCACTTAAACCGTTAAAAAATGCTAGTTTTGGGATTTAACTACAAGCAATGACTACGAGGTTGATTCGTTCTTACTTATTTGAGGTTGAAGTGGAATTTCACGGGTGCGTGGTCTTATCATATCTTAAAGTCGGGGTTGGTTGGATGATGACTTTAAAGATAACTTGTTCGAGCTTAAAACCGGTGTTGATTAAGACTTGACAAATCTAGCAATGTGTGATCTACAAACACAGAAGTTGGTGCTTAATGCACACATCTGCTATCACTAAAGGAGTTACATTGTAGTTCTCAGTGTCTCAATTATTTGAGGATTTGTCAAGAGACTTAGGTATACTTATACTTAAAGGAATTACATTGTAGTATTAAGTATAGATTTGGAGTCATGTGGAGAGTACAAGACATAAGACACAAGTTTGAGTTATTCTACTTCAGCATCCAGTTATACTGTGTTTTCTCCATCAGTAGTCATTACAGATAGCCAATAGAATAAGAGGTTGGAAATGAATTAGTCAGAGGAGAAATGAATAAAGGTTTTTTTATTAACAGTTGATTCTCACAGAATATTTTCATGATTAACTAGATTTATGATACTTCACACATGGTCATATTATCGAATATTCGGGCGTACACAGATTATGATTATGTTTGATGGTCATCAAATATAATCAGGGAGAAGAGATGTGTCCTTATCTTATGCTTCTTCATCTTTCTTCGGACATTTTCTCTTTCGGCTGAATATTTTGATAGATTGCAACAATCAAGGGAAAAAATGTGTACATTCGGGACTTAGTTGGCTTTGATGTACACGACATCCGGGACTTAATTGACTTTGGTGTTATAGTTTTGACCTTTACGGATTGTTTTGTGTGAAGTATGTGCATACGTGAGAAGATCTTGCTGATTTTTTACATGTTCCCTTGAACAGATTTGCTGCTTATTCGCAATATAGAAGTCAGATTTGTTGCTAAGTGTGGTTTACTTCATCTTTTACAGATTCCGCTATGTGCTTAACTGCTATAGTTAGAAGATATGTCAACTACATCAAAGTTTTATATTTGCTTCAAATAGTTGTCTGTTTGGGGGGAAGCTGATTCAGAAACTTCAACAAAAAGAAGTAGATGAACTGTTTGAAGACATGCAGTATGAACTGAGGGGAAGTTAACTCAGTTTATACATATTACATTGTATTTTCTACAAGTGGAGAAAAGATCCAAGCTGAAGTACGTGTTGAAGACAAGTAAACTGCAAATATCTTCAGCTTTGGAAAGACTTTGGAATACTTTTACTTATATTTGTACTTGTAGGATACATTATAAGTAATCTCATATGCCACCACATTGGAGGAAGATTGTTAGGAATAAAAATGTGGTGTCATTATGAGAATTACACTAGATTATTAGTAGTCTAAAACACAAGGGCTAGATATGTAATTAGCATAAAGTTGCCTTGTGTTAGGACTATAAATACCCCTCTAATCAACATCAGAGGGGTTATTTATATTTTGAGCGTCCTCGACCTCCCGAGATAGTGAATCGAGATTTCTTACAGTCTCGATGTGGGTAAGTGGCGAAGTCTCCAGTGTTGTTTATAACGAAGGTAAACGTGTTATCTGTATTTTCTTATGAATCTATCATTTAATTTATCAAGTTCTCAGTTATAGAATTTCCTTTTGCAATTCATTGATGTGTTGTAAAACGTTAAACGCAGAAGCGATCACCAATTTATGTTGATCTCGAAGACTGTAATCAGCATTGTCGCCAATTTGGAGCTGCGTTTTGGTATGAAGAGCGTCTAAAAGGGCATTCTAGCCATGGAAAAGTTTATTATCATTTGTATTGTGGGGGGGGGAGAATCTTTAGGGATCCAAAACCAGATGCTCCAAAATATATTAAACATCCTATTTAAGACAAGCATTTTATGGAAAATATTTGTACATATAATCAAATGTTTGCAATGAATAATCTGGAGCCAAGATTGATGATTCGATCAACACTAGGAGATGTCCTTATTGTTGAGTTGTGGAGGCTTATATTGTTGGGTGCAAACCCAATCCCACATCGGTAGAATGAGTAAAGTAGATTAGGGTCTCACACTTATAAATACCTCTCATATGTAATTGTAAACTTGTGTACTTATACTAATACGTGTGTGTATGTATTAGGGTTAGTAACCCGTGCAGGTTTCACGGAGCCCGAGCAGTTTAGCTCAGAGCTTAATAATATTCTTTCTCGTTCAAGAGTGGACTGACTACGATTACCTAGATCGTAGGAACCACTATAAATTCCTGTGTCGTATTGTTCTTGTGTTTCTTATGATCTTGTAGACTTTTATTATGCTTTGTTTATTGTACGATGGTGGTTACACGAGGTGCTCGTGTGTTTAAGTGTGTATGCTTACATGGTTGTCTTGTTTTGGCTCACATTCCTCAACAAGTGGTAACTCAGTCGAAGGTTATCGGAGCTTGCTTAGGGCTGTGCTAGGACCGATTTCCCCTAACAAGTGGTTTCAAAGCCATATTTGAGTACGATGGGAATAATGGCAGAATGCAGAAGAGTCAGATCTAAGATCAAGGTTGATGGCGTATTCTCTGGTTAGGCTGCGAAAGTCGGGCAAAGGCTGCGCACTCTACTAGTCAGTTTGTCATGGAGGCAGACTAAGGATTACCTTGTAATCATTGTAGGCCAGCTTATAGAATGTTAACGTCATGGAAGAACAATTGGAACGTTACGTATTTTAGAATTGTTTACAACAATAGCATAATAGAAGCATGTAAGGCTGTGACTATGAAGCATTTTAGAGGCTTCGGTCACGAAGCCTTTGGAGGCTGCGATCAGAAGCCATTGAAGGCTGTGATCAGAAGCCTTTGGACACTGCGATCACAAAGCTTGCTGATGTGAAGGTTATCACAAATGGTTATGAAGATGTAGAGGGTTGTTGTGGAGAGCAATATTGGAAATCTTGGTTTGGGTTTCATTTTGTATCATTCCGTGTGGTCTCGTGCATGGGAATGATGAAAAACTACAATTCGTCTCGCTCCTAGAAGATGCTAGAGGCAGTTGTGAAGGTTCTTGTTGCGGGTATTAGGGACGTGGTCCTCGAGACTATCTCTGTTTACTGTTTGGACCCTAAAGATTTGAAGGTTTTGTCACGATCTCAGAGGAGAACGTAACCTCTGTAAGGAGTTGGATGAAGAAGGGTACCATGTAAGCTTTGGTTGATCAGATGTGCATGTGGTTTAAGGTGGTTAGATTATTACTCGCATGGTCTAAATCGGGAGACCTTGTACCGGGTCATAATTTATTCTGGTAGCGGAATGATTCTTGTAATGGAATGGTCGGTCATGAATCTAACAGAAGGTGTTGATTGGGAGGCTGAAAGGTTGAACGCTATCATCAAGAGGCTCAGTGGGAGGCTCTGTAAAAGGCTCAGTGAGAGGCTCTGTAAGAGATTCAGTGGGAAGCTCTTTAGGAGGGTTTGAGCAGATGTATGCTCAACAAGCAGGAATCCCTGAATAGTCAACATGGGAACTTCGAGTGTTACATTTAGTAAGTCCTGACGTGCTTTCGTTTATTGTTGAGAGTTTGAGAATTGGTACATGTTTGGAACCAAGGGAAAATTTGAAGCTAGTGAGAGCTTTAGAACCAGTGGAAGCTCCGTAGACAGATTGTCAATCTTTGTTACAGATCTGGTAAGCTTTGGATACACTAGGGCGTTCGAGCCTTCATATACATACTCTCCAATGGCAAGTTATCTTGCAGCTGATTAGTAATAGTGAACTAGAATTTTCTCACGGAGCCATGATTTGCGATTGACAAATTAGAGTATCCATACAGTGGGAGTAGGCTATGGTTGAGATGAGTTCACTAGGGGAAAGTGGTTTTTGGGTCAGGTTACCAGCAGGAAAGTAAAGGTTAAAAGGTGGATGTTCAAGGGTGAGAAGGCGTTCTCACATGTTAACTTTGATGAGTACATCTGTGTTGCACTGTCGGAGGGTCTTTTGATTGTTGGAAAGGAAGATCTGACGTGTGTTGAAACTCTGTACGGATGGGTTGTTGGATTTGATGAAATCAGCAAGTTGAAGAGATGTTTTTTTTCTTGAAAAGAATTCTACAGTGGGAGCCTTGAGAGGCTTCGTTGTGGGAGCCTTGGGGCTTCCCCATCAGAGCCGGGTGTGGTTTCGATATACCTTATCAAGGACTGAAGAAGGTGATTTAAACTAGAGAGAATGGAGATGTCTATCCCAGTTTTAAGATGTTGTTCAGGAAACCTTGTATCGAAAGTCTTCTAACTCGGCGTTTAGTTAGTAGAGCGTGTCTTGTAGGTTCGGCGGTACAGAGAGGTTGGAATAGAGACATTGTTGAAGGGATGATGATGTAGGTTTACTGGAGTTACTTGGTTGGATAGCAGTTGAGCCTCTAAATTGGAGATTGTTGAGTTGTGGAGACTTATATTGTTGGGTGCAAACCCAATCCCACATCGGTAGAATGAGTAAAGTTGATTAGGATCGCACACTTATAAATACCTCTCATATGTAATTGTAAATCTGTGTGATTATACTAATATGTGTATGTATGTATTAGGGTTAGTAACTCGTGCAGGTTGCATAGAGCCCTAGCATTTTAGCTCGGAGCTTAATAATATTCTTTCTCATTCAGAGTGGACTGACTACAATCACCTAGATCGTGGGAACCATTATAAATTCCCGTGTCGTATTGTTCTTGTGTTTCTTATGATCCTGTAGACTTTGATTATGCTCTGTTTATTATACGGTGGTGGTTACACGAGGTGCTCGTGTGTTTAACTGTGTATGCTTACACGGTTGTCCTGTTTGGGCTCACATTCCTCAACAAGTGGTAACTCAGTCGGAGGTGGGGATGGCAACGGGTCGGGTTTGGGTCGGGTTTTAGTGAACCCGTACTCGTACCCGTTTATAAAAACTAAACCCGAATCCGCCCCAATACCCGGTTAGTATTATCCATCGGTTTTTCGGGTTTACCCGCGGGTATCGGTTATCCGCAATTGAATTTTCATTGGGCATAATTGCGGGTATAACATTAAGTAAAACCACTGAAAAACAATAGAAACACCCTGATATATTAAAGTTTTTAGAAGAAACCATGATAATAATTCAAAAAGTACAAAATCCAAATATGTTTGATCATAGAGATCTTAATGCATACAAAATGTAACTAATACGATCATCCAGTTCTTTCAGCAATCTTCATCAATTTGCCACCAACTATCAACTTGAAGTCACGAGCTTCTTCTCAAGTTCTTCATCTCCCAAAATGTCAAGCCACTTTTTTAGTTGTTATCACTATCCTACAATATATTATTGCAAAATGTCAAAAACCTATGTACAATATGATCAATTTAATTATGGAACAAACAATAATACTAGCAGCCAACTGTGGAACAATAATAATAGCAGCCAACTGATTCGATACTGTACTAAATAACCAATAAAACTAATAATAATAGCAGCCAACTATGGAACAAACAACCCATGTACAATATGATCAATTTAATTGTATTACATAATTGTGAATCAACATAGTTCTAAGCTTTTTGTGTGAGGTCAAAGAACCAATATATCAGATTAAGAATAAGACTTAAGATTAAAGCACTAATATGTGAACCAACTGTTAAGGGGGTCTTTAGATTAACTTGTGTAAGGAGCTTATTCGCTTATTCCAATTTCATAACACAGTAAAACCAAACACATTAAGCTTATTTCACTTACTAGTCTGTTATTGCAGAAATTTTATGGACTGTTGCGAAACAGAATAAGCCATTTTCAGATATCTAAAATAACACTATTACAACCAGCTAAATGGCCTTATCTATAAGCCATTTTCGTAGGGGTGGTTCATCAGTTCCCTTTCAAAGAAGCTTCAAACTCTTTTAAACAAGTTTATGAACATAATATATATTTACCTCATCACTATCATCAGTGTCGTATTCAATAGTTTGATCATATGCTTCAAACTCTTTTGAACAAGTTTCTGCATATAAACAAAAAAATGCAGTGAGTAAGGTTAGAATTAAATCTTTATGATTAATAAGATGAACTAACTGGTACCTTGTATCTCATTCACTAACCAACTTTGAGAGCACATTAAAGCTTCCAATGTATTTGGTTTAAGATGGCTGCGATGAAGAGTAATCAATCTACCACTTGTACTAAAACAAGACTCTGAAGCAACAGTTGAAATAGGAATTGCTAATATATCCCTAGCTATTGTTTGGAGTGTTGGGTACTTTAAACCATTTATTTTCCACCACGCTAGTATATCTAACTTCATGTTTGGGTTGCAAACTGTCACACCCCCAGACGGGGCCTGGACGGAACACGTGTCCGGAGGCGTGACTTATTTGAGCATCTCAAGTACAAAGCATAAAGAACGACCTCTAAGGGTACGTTTTGAAAAGTAAACACCGTTGCATAGATTGAAAATAATAATATTAAGTTTTACATCGATTAAATTTAAAAGATTCAAAGTTAAAATGCGGAAGCTTAAATAAGTTCAACAACGGTATTTAAAGACATAGATAAATCTCTGGTAAACTGGTACAGGCAAATAGACTTCACATAAGTCAAATCAACAGCATCCATGCTAAGCACCTGAGAAAAACATGCTTAAAACG
>BQNB010043683.1:2211-35819 GCA_026074375.1 Tanacetum coccineum | reverse complement strand
TTGCACAGTCTTTTCCATTCCATGCTCAGTTTTGTCATTTTGGCTTGGTTTTCTGTCTTTTTGATGATATCCACTTCCTGCACAATACAAATGCAAAACAAACATATATTTGGCAGTTTTTGTCTGTTTTTGGTCATTTAAGCTCGATTTTAGAGGTAAAAGATATGTGTAATTAAGCACTTATCAGTACCCTTGACAAGTACAAAGCAAGATTGGTAATCAAAGGATTTAGACAACGCGAAGGTCTAGATTACTTTGATACTTATTCACCTGTTACACAAATAACCTCAAGTAGAATGATACTTGCTATTGCCGCATTAAGAAATTTAGAAGTTCACCAAATGGAGGTGATAGAGGTGATAAGAAAAACCAAAAAACCAAAAACCGAAACCGAACTAATAACTGAACCTAATTTGCCAAAACCGAACCGAACCGAAAAACAAATTCGGTTTTCGAGTTGGATATGGGTTTGACAATCTGAACCGAAAACCGAATTTATATAAATATATATATTTTTTATATATTTAAATATATTAAAATTTTATCCTAATATAAAAAAACATTTTTTATTAATTTTTTTTGTTAAATATCTATATAATTATTATTTTAAAAAAAAATAAATTTTGTAGTTCGGTTATTCGGGTCAATCCGAAAACTGAACTGAATTCAAATTCGGTTTTCGGTTCAGTGAATTCTAGTTCGTTTCGATTTTCAGGTTGACCCAAAAAAATTAACCGAACAACCTGATAACCGAACCGATCAACACCCTATTCCTTACCACCATTCCATTAATTAGAATTAGAATTAGAATTAGAAATTAGAATTAGAATTAGAAATATACTCATTTGCCGTCAAAAACTTTGTCTCGGGCTCACTATGTTTTTTATGGGCTGCTTCCTCAGGCCCCACAGGCCCAATTGAATCTTCCCTGTATCGGTTATATATTTTTTATAACACACTTGGCATCCATCGCCATTCTTTCAGATGTTTCCCTCACTAACCACCACCGCTTGAAGAAGAAGAATAAGAAACCCAAATGACAACTATGTTAAAATTAGGAGATGTTCATAGATTGGAGTTAGAAGCTGCTACAAATGGGTTTGGCTTGATTGCTTTAAATTACAAGTATGTGGTATTATAAGATTCAACTTAAAATTTGATTTTGATTACACCTTGAAATTATTTGGGATGGGTTTGTGTTTAATTTTCTGAGTTTTTGGAATTAGGGTTTTGTTGAATTATTGTGTCCTTTTCGCGTTTGGGGTTTCTGTTCTAATAATCAGCTTGAGGGTGTTTGGGATGCCTATCCAAACTGCTTAGCTTATTATATGTTACTGAAATAAGCTAACATAAAAAAAGTAAGTTGCTTATATGAAACTAGCTTATTTCACTAACATAAAAAAATTATGTTGCTAATATGAATTAGCTTATTTCACTAACATAAAAAAAATTGAGATCATAAACTTATTGAGTTTATGAAAGTATTGGTTATTTATGTATTTATGTGGTTCTCATACGGATGGTGCAACCACGAATGGTGTTTCGTTTTATTTCTATATTTACAGGAGACAACCATATACCTCATTCGGTGATCGAAATGGTGATTGTTGCAGCAATGGTATTGTTGCAGCGATGGTATCTGGGCGAAGTAACTTGACGCGGGTTACGGTTGAATGCATTTATAAACTGTGTTCATAAGTTGTGTATAGGTTGTGATTGCACTTTACTTGGCTGTGATGATCTTTCGACTATGTTGTGTTGCCGCGAATAGTGGAAGGATGGCAGAGTGCGAGAATTGTTCGCCTCAACAACCTCCACGAGCGCAGCCACGACATCAATTAGTCTGAGCCAATTTTATTACGTATTTGTTGAAGAGTTCGTGCCTACTGGACATGATTAGCATTTTTATCACGTGATAGTCTGAACTCAAAATAAATAGCAAGAAGTATTATATATGTTACTATATTATCTAATCCTACATTCCTACCAATGAAAAGTGAGCCGAATGCACAAACAGAAAGGTAATGTTTATTGTACCAAAGCTCCTTTAACCAGCACCAATATATACTTTGCCATTTCTCATTAATTTTTTTATTCAAGTAGAAGTTAGGAGGTTATACTTGACCGTGAAGTTAGGGTTGTTATAAAAATAGAACAAATTTTTCTACCAAATTCTTATGTATAAAGATTAGCTTTTTCAATCATATCATTAGCATCGCAACTACTTAGCGGAGGATGTCATGTATAATTGTATTATAGCATACTTAAATTACAATTTTCACGGGTTTTCAATATTTTTTGGGCTGATGTAACTAACAAATGTGCATCTTATCCAAAATTTAGTTGTTGAATTAATTTTATATCACATAACTCACTCTCTATTGATATACGGTTTATGTCAATTAAAGTACCAATTCTTTTTTTTTCTCAATCTTAAGGTATCCATCTTGTTGTTTTGTTGTCATGTTAGGCATATTAACAATTTTTCAAGTTAAAATTCTATTACGATCGTTTAATTTGTATTATTGCTCTATCGTTGTAGTCCTTTAATATCATTATTGTGAGATTTATTATTTTTTGATTAAAATAATTTTAATTTCGAAAAAAATTTTAATCCAAAATTTTGTGTAAATTAAATAAAGTTGAACCAAATTTTATAAAAGAAGAACAAATAGTTAATTTCGGAAAAGAAAGATTTTAATTTTGAAATTTTTTTTTTTGAAAACTTATAACCAAAATTTTTTTTAAAAAAAAAAATTTAAATTTGTTTTTAAAAAAAATTTGTTAGAATTTTTTCCAAAATTTAAATTTTTTTTTCGAATTTAATTTTTTTTGCTAAATTATTATGTGTTTTCTTTTTTAAAATGCTTGGTTAAATTTTTTTAGTATTAATTTTTTTTTTCTAAATTTATTTTTTAAAAAAAAATTTTTGGTTAAATTTTTTTTTCGAAATTAATTTTTAATCAAAAATTATATATATCCAACAAAATCATGTTAAAGAGTACTAACGATGCTAATCAATAAAATAACGATCGTTAGAAATTAACTTGAGACAAAACATGTTAAATTGCCTAACATTGGCAACCAAACAAACAAGATGGATACAATTAAATTAAGAAAAAAAAAGATGGGTACCTTTAATTGACATTGGAATTAGATGGATACCCTTTTTATGCGAATTTGCCCATTGTTTAACTTTTTATATCACATAACTCACTCTCCTATTGATCATTCGGGTTTTTCTGGTCTTTGCAAGACATCACGGCTGGATATAGTGGTGGCAACCCATTCTCGGTAAACTAATGTTTCGAGGATCCTAAATTTGGGTAAACGGCCTCCCGTGGATCGTGTGCACTCAAGCTGCACTTATTATGTATTTTGTATTTATATTCACTTGTTTATATATCGACTTTTGTGATGTTTGGGTGCGGTTCAAGGTGTCCTAGGTTTTGTCATTTGTTCGTGTTAGATGAAGTGAATGAACCAGTAAGTGCAAACGGATTCATTCCTACCAGTACGTGTGTCAATCCCTTTAGTTTTGTCAAATTGTGCCTTGGTTTCATGATTTACTTATATCTATGTTATGCTTGGTTTGTTGAAACGAAGCTAAGAGACAGGTTTTGTAACGTGGTTACTTCAGCAAAATTAAGGAGCAGGATTGGTAGGAATTCAAATGTTACAAAGCGCTTATTGCACTTTAAAAAACATTAAGCCATGAAGTGAAAAAAATGCAATACCAATTCCCAATACACGCGGCCATTTTTAGCCTGCTTTTGTCAGACTCACCTTATATAGGAGGGTTGTGGATCCAACAGTTATAGAATTTGTAGTTTTGATATTTTTGCCTTAAATGTATTTACCTAACTATTCTGTTCAAATAAAAAAAATTCAAAATAATTTCTACATCTTTAAAGGGTGTTTTTTTAAATAACTTAAGGGTTGTTTGGATTAAGCTAAGTTTCTTAAAAAAGTTACGGGTTTAGCTGTGAATTTATGTTATTTCGCTTATTTGTATGTTCTTTAAGTTCTAAAATTTCAGAACTCTGAATGGACACGAAAAGCTACGGCTAGACTGTTTACTGAATAGAAATTTTGATTCACTGAACTTCGGGAGGTCGGGGATGATGGAAATAAATGAACAGTCCGCTGTTTTTGTATGAGAGAAAAACTCTTTAATATTGAATGATTAAGTAAATATCTACAATTATGATGTTCACTCCCTGCTAAACGGAAGATTAGAGTGGGATTTTTTATAGCCTAACAACAAAAGCCATCTTTGAGGCTAATTACACTTCTAGAGTCCTTGTGTGTTTAATGAATATAAGGAATTACTAGTGTAATTTCCATATAGACACCACATTTTTAATTCCTAACATCTTCCCATTTCCAATGTGGTTGGGTAAATATGGAATATTACAATGTAATCCTACAAGTACAATTTAAGTGCCTCCAACTTTGAAATATTTTCCATTACTTGCAGACGGACACAATGTATTTGTATTAAACTGAGTTAGCTTCCCCCCAGTTCATAATGTCATGGTCTTCACACAACTTACTTCATCTACTTATTTTTGTCGAAAGTTTCTGAAATCAGCTCCCCCCCGTAAACACAACATCTTATTGTAAGCGAATTCAGAAATCTGTGTTGTAGGACTTAATAGTAAGAAAGTAGTGAAAGTGATTCAGTGATAGAACAGGAAGATAGAAGGAAAGTAAGAAGAAGAAGAAGAAGATGAGAATCAGAGAAGAAGAAGAAGCAGGGAGAAGAAGCACAACCACATCTCAAACTATAAAATTGCTTCTGGTTCTGTATGAGATTATCCGTTCAAGGGGAACATGCCAAGGATTCATCAACAATCTTCTCTAGTATGCACTATACTTCACACGTACTCCCCTCCTAAGCCACCAGGAGGAGGTTGAAAGCATACAATCCATCTCCATAAGATAGAAGCAGACTTGAAGATAAGAAAGAAAGAAATGAAGGTGAGATAAATACACATTTCTTCCCCTGATTGATGCTATCTATCGAATACTTCCTTTTCCATCCCCTCTCTGATTGCATTCGTAGGATCATCAAAATAAAATCATAATCTGTAGTACGCATACGGATGTGATTCTGACTAGAACAACCACTCTGTGTGAAGTAGAATAAATTCGGTTTAGCTATGTGATCAACTGCCGATGAAGAACTCTATTTGGTCTCTTTCTCGGACTAATTCAATTTTCAATGCTCGCATTCTGCCGGGCTCTCTGTAATGATCACTGATGGGAGAAAATGATATATGACAAACTCGTGTGTGCTGGATAGTACTTCCCTAAAGTTCTTGTGATCTTAAGCTTGTAACTTCCGAAGATGAATGTCTCTTCGATATTCCATTACTACGTGATGTTCTGAAGCACTACAACGTAATTCCTTAAAGTTGATTGGGATTAGCTACGCTTTTGTGAGTAAAAAAGAGAAAGACATCACAAAAGTAACCAGATATTCAAGTCTTCATGACTAATCATTATATGCTTCGAACAAGTCATCTTCGTATGCTAGTGTAGAACAGGACAAAGTGATATAAGTTACACTTTCCTTCGTGGACATATTAATTTAATCCCGGAATAAGTAATAAAGATTCAACCCACGTATGTCATTTGTTGCGATTATCTTTTTAAAAATTCCGAGAAAAGCTTTGATAGGGTTTTTTGTTCGTGAATTCTTTATGGATTGATTTTAAGCAAATAAGTGATGTTTTGTTTCCTCTCATTGGAAAATCGCCAAAATTCGGTGTTTTACCAGTCTAAATATTAAAAGTCGGTTTGGTTATGGCCAGACAAGCAGCCCAATCCATAAACACGGAATAATTACCAGTCGCTCAATAAATGTGGTGAGAGATTCGGATACCAGTCCACTAATTGTGTATTGAATTTCTCGGTAACCTTCATTTTATCCTCAATGTGCAATAATGTTAGCCCAACTTGCATTAACAACCCACTGTTAGTATTATTCGGGATAGCTGGCCATCGCAATATATATAACATAGTAACCCCGATTTCTTTTCTAAAACCCTACAACCATTTTCTCCAATCAAACTCACGCCCCCTATCTTAGTTGTTTCTCCAATGCAGTCAAACAATCAGTCTCTCTTTATCTTTCCAAACACAATTCTTCCGCCTCCAAGCTTAGTCTCTTTCAGTTGATAACACTTCACCATTACTCAACTACCCCACCTTTTTGTTGTTTCAACGTAACAATCAACTAAGATCCATCATCTAAAAACATATCAATATCAACAAACACATCATTAATCTCAGGCCACAGCACATATCTTCTTTTGTTGACTATTTGTTGAATGAACCCCAAGAAATTAAATCCAACCCATATATTGAAGATGACTTCAAGATCGTTCAAATCTGGTCTCGGGTAGGTTGTTATGCTTATTTCTATGTTACTTAGGTTCCGACCGTGAGAACAAAGAAAGGAAAAGGGAGCATATGTCTATGTTATGTCTCTTTTCTTGATAGTTGTCTGAATATTAAAACAGAAGTAATACTTCTTACAGCATCGATGGTGATTATTTCTTTTTCGAGTAATTGAATCCTTTGAAAAGGATAATTTAAACTTTTGATTTACATATAACTCACAAATATGCTTACACTGAGATCATTCTTTGATATATTTTTTGGTTTCGAGTCTTGTGATGGTGATGAGATGATGACTATGAATTAGTTGTTGAGGTAAATGGGAAATAGGTAGGTTAGATTTATTGATGTGTTATGTGGTTTTTGATTTGGCTGTGGCATTTGTTAAGTCCGTGTAGGTCGGTGTAGGAGTTGGAACACTTTTGTTTTGTTTCATCTCTACTTCATGTTGTGTTTCCCATTTTGATAAGATGTAAACTCCGGTGCGGATTTAATTTTCGATATTTGAGTTTGTAATTTTGGAACGTGAAACTGTTTATCAAACGCTAGATTCGTTTTGCTTGCCTTCATTTCATTCGCTGAGTTGAGAAAAACACATTTTCGGTTATCGAGTTTCAGGTCATTGCAAGA
Organism: Tanacetum coccineum; assembly: GCA_026074375.1. NCBI lineage: Eukaryota > Viridiplantae > Streptophyta > Magnoliopsida > Asterales > Asteraceae > Tanacetum > Tanacetum coccineum. Next base: position 28,781 of record BQNB010043683.1, on the reverse strand, counting down.
CACGCGGACTGGAAATAGTGGTGTGCAACTCCATCTCGGTAAACTATGTTGAGGATCCTAAATTTGGGACACGGCCTCCCGTGTCGTGTGCACTCAAAGCTGCACTTATGTAATGTATTTTGTTTTAGTATCACATGTTCTTATATCGACTTGATGTTTTCGGCTCAGGTGTCGACTAGTAAGTGCAGCGATACATTCCTCACCGGTACATGTGTCAATCCTTAAGTATGACAATTGTGCTTGGTTTCATGATTTACTTATATCATATGTTGTGCTTGGTTTCATGAAACGGCGCATGAGGCATGTGTTTGTAAGTGGTTACTTCAGCAAAACATAAGGCGGTAGGAATTCAAATGTTACAAAGTGTTTATTGCACTTTAAAAAACATTAAGCCATGAAGTGAAAAAAATGCAATACCAATTCCCAAACACCATTTTAGCCTCTGTTGCGATCACTTATAGGAGGGTTGCTGATCCAAAATAATAGAATGAAGTTTTGATATTTTTGCCTTAATGATCACCTAATGTTCTGTTCAAATAAAAAAAATTCAAAATAATTTCTACGTCTTTAAAGGGTGTTTTTTTAAAATAATTTAAGGGCTGTTTGGATTCAGCTTAGTTTCTTAAAAAAGTTACGGGTTTAGCGTGAACTTTAGTTATTGCTTATTTTGTTATGTTCTTTGAGTTCTAAAAATTCAAAACTCGAATGGACACGAAAAGCTACGGCTTGACTGTTTACTTTGCCTGATATTGGGCCTGCGACAAACAATTTTAACATGTCTGAATTTTTGTTTAAAAAATTCAAGGTTTGACTCAATTATTTGATTGGTGTTCTAAACCTGGTAAATGACATAAAAAAAAGTTCAAAACTTGGGTTCACAATATTGGATTGAAGTTGTAAGCAACGAATAATGCATCAAGGTTAACAAAACAGTATATTCATGCTACAGGTGGGTCCATGCTACATGGTTAAAGACCACTCGCCTTGATTTTATCAGCACGACAATGAGTTTCAAAGGCCGAGGTGGTCACTGGTCACTGATGTTGTTCGAGATGAAACATTAAAGTGGAATGACCGACCACTTTTGAGATTGAAAACAAAACTGGGAACACGACTTTTAGATGCAAGGTATCGAGATTAGAGTGCATATTAGATTAAGTTAATTATAAATTGATGTGCATGTTATAACTCAGAACAATGTTTTCCATATTGGTTATGATAAATCTCATATATTTATGTATATGGGCTTATATATGAACCATCTTGCTGAAAGTTGATTAAGTTATATGCACCATTTTGTTGTAACTGTTGTAAGTCTTTGAATTTTTTTTGTCAGGTGGATTGTTTTAGTGCATGTTTACAGAATAACGGACAAGAGAACTAGAATAAGTTGCTGCTGAAGCGACCGAGGATACAAGCATGAGTGAGGATGAAACATATTTAAGAATCTAGAAATTATCATAAGTAAACTCAAAGGTTGGTTTTTGTGGTTGCGGGTATGTTTTTCTAAGTGTATAATGTTTTCGTTTAGTAACATAGTCACCCCAAAGTAGTAGACTAACTCGATAGGCTATATAAAAATGCTTATAGGGGATGACTATATAGAAAAATGCTTATAGGGGGATTGAGTATAAAGAAAGAAATATAAATTTTTAGAAACTTTCAACCCGTTGGATATATTAAATATAAAACATAACCTGAACTCACCCATTTAATGAAAATGAATTAGCTCTACCAACAGTCCTTCAGGGATTCTATGACGTTGTTACCCTTCTGCTGAGGTTATTATTGAGTAATTGTTTTTTTTGTTAATTGTCAAAGTTGTGAAACATGTTGAAAATATAACCGTTTCAAGCTCTTGATGCGGGGATGATGCTGAACAAAGATCATGGAAATCATGCTAACGAACGAGCAGGTAACATTGTTGTTATGCTATTTTTTCAACTTTGACCCACTAATTAGCCTAGAAAAACAATATTTAAAGATACAACATTGTTATGTTATTTTTTCATAGGTATTAGTGCGCATACACCTCTACAATCCCGAAACACTTAGGTTCTGAAAGTTGATGATTAAATACTGTTGTAACCCTTAAACTGCAATTTTGTCATGTTATAGAAGCTACTTAAACACAGTCTAACAGGGGCACAGAAGATCACTGTGATTGATGCAACAAATGTTTAAGGGCAACAAGGGTTTTGGAGACCGAACTGAAAGGTAAGATACCGGACGCGATATGAGTTCATGTTAACAACTCCAGTTTTCCATCTTATATATCGTAATCGTCATCGCGCTACATCGATACGACAAACACTGCTTTTGGTTGTAATCATGATTGTAATATAATGACACGAAAAAAACATCTTTCGGAATGTCATATGTAAATATTTCTTGCACATAAAAAAGTTGCTCCGCCGCAACGCGCGGGTTCTTATGCTTGTTATACTTATAAATACACTCAAGTGAGGCAGCGATGTCGTATTACGATGAATACATTCTTTTAGCCCACCAAGGAAAAAAATGGACGACCCAAGCCTAAAAGGTTTAGACTAAATTTTTTTATAAAACAAACCCTCAAACTATGTGAGAAGTTATTAAAACTACCTTAAACTTTTAACCATTTACGGTTTTTTATATAACAAACTTTTTATCTCAAATATGTAACATACATCTACCGATTCATTCATAAAAAAAATACCGCAAAAAAGATCTTCACATTACGAACAAAACAAGCCCAATGTTGCAATGCTTCTGACATACGTACGATTTTATAAAAAAATGTTGAAGTTTAATATATATTTTTAAATAAAAAAACTTTCAAAACATACCCCTAAACTACCTAATGATATTAAAATAAATCACAAGGGGCAAAGACGTACAAATTTATGAAAGTTTGAATTTTATAAATAACCGTATACTTTTTGCTATTTACGACTATTTTATATAACAGACTTTTTCTTTGTCAAATATCTAACAATATCCGCTGAATTCTTTGATAAAAAATATACCAACGAGAGGCCTTTGGATTACGAAAAAAAGACCCAATATTGATACACTTTTGAGACGCGCACGATTTTGTAAAAATGTCGACGATTATGCATTTAAAAAAATATATTTTCAAAGCACACCCTTAACCTATCTATTAACTTTGAAAACTGCCCTACAATTTAATGGAAGCTAAATATGTAGAAATGTATGTAGTCTAGAGGCTATTTATGGACAAATTTATGAAAGTTTACTTTTTGCAAAATTACTGGCTCCACAACTACAAAAATGAATCTCCGACAAACAAATAAAAATAGCCCCGCCGCAATGCGCGAGCATTATTCTTCCTTTAGACAAACGCAACACGAAACATCTAGCAAAATCTATACATTCGACAAACAAAGATGAAATCAAAATAGCTCCGCCGAAAAACGCGAGGGTGGTATGTGCTTAATTACACATACCTTTTTCCATTAAAAACGGACTTAAATAACCAAAAACAAACAAAAACTGCCAAATATATGTTTGTTTTGCATTTGTGTTGTGCAGAGAACGGATATTCACAAAAGGAAGAAAAACAAAGCCAAAAACGACAAAACCGAGCACGGAATGGAAAAGTGTGAAAAGACGAAGTCAATCAAGCCAAAAAGTCAACAGAAAAGTCAAACAGTCAAAGTCAGAGTCAACTCCGAGAAGCTGAAGCAGAAAATATAAGATAGGGACCGAATTTGCCAAAGTCCCAAAGTTATATTCAAAGGCTTAATGAAAAAAATGGAAAATACAACCTTAGGGGCTGAAATTCCCAAACCCCTAAAGTTGTATTGACCAAAGGACTGTTTTTGCAAATAGAAATATAAGGTTGAGGGGGCATTTCTGCCAAACCATCAACCTTGTACCACCTCAAGGATTAAAAGTTGTCAACACCACTATACAGCTTGGGGGACCTAGTTGACAAACACCAAACCTTTACTCTGTCAACCCCAAACCCTGTTTAGAAACAGGTTTTCCGCAAAAACTATACCCAAAACCCAAAGCCCCTCACTGGTTAAACCATCGTTTTTTATCCCCATATATCCATTACAACCTTGGGTAAATCCTTTCATCCACTCCACTAAACTCACCCCAGCTGTATAATTGCCAATTTGGCAATCCCCCATTGCCCAAGAACGAATTCAACGGTTAGATTGATCCCAAAAAGCACAAGGAAGATTTCAAGGGCTGAGATTGATTTTTAGGAATCACTCACACAACAAACACACTTATGAAAGCTCTCTCCAAAGAAACACAGCTGCAAGTTCAAGATTTGGGAGAATTCGGCTATAAATAGGACCATTTTGTAAGCCTTAAAGGCATCTTAGATATCTTAGCATAACTTAGCTTAATTTTACTTTCATTGTCATTTATTTAAGTCATTTCAGCTTTTACTTTCAGCTTTGTAATCAATTTCAAGTTTAATGAGAATTTGAGGTATTTAAAGTTAAAAATCCAAACTTTTTCCAAGTCTTAACTTATTTAATTGTGTTTAATTGTGTTAATAAGCTCTCACTTAAAGCTTATTAATAAGCTGTCTTTATTAATCAACCTAAAAAAGTTAAGTAGTAACAAAAAAAGTCACAAAAAATTCACCCAAAAACCACTACAGCTTATTTTATGATGTTAGCCGGAATATGGAGGGGCGTTATTGGACTCAATAGCTTGCTAAACACATGCTAGTGCTTTGTTCGATTAATGCTCTAATGAGAGTAGTAGACCTTGTTAGAGCTAAGGCTTTGGTAAGTTTCTTTTCTTTCAAGTCAAGCCAATTGCCTGGCATTTGCTTATTTTTCAGCTTATTTGGGCTTATTTTATTTTTCAATTTTGCTTATTTAATTCATGTTATTAGTATTTACTTTTGAGACCATTGCCCTTAATCACCCTAAAATCAGCTTAAAAAGCCTTTTTAAGTCTTAAAGGGGTGTTTGGGACAAGACCCAAAATGGGTCACATATTTGGGGGGGGGATGGTCTATGTAATGGGTTTGGTCTTTAAGTCAGTTTCTATAAGCTAAAGTATGGTCCAATAAGTGGTTTTAATTAGTTTTCATAGTTTAAATTTCAAAAGCTTAGTTTAAATTAGCTAGGGTTTAAACCTGTGGTAATTTTCTTTGTTAGAATAGCTTATTTTTGAGAAATTGCTTAAAGTAGCTATTAGACCTTGTTCACATGTTCAAATCAAGTGTTGTAATGCAGTAGGATTGTGGTTAAATAGAGTGCTAGTGTAGTTTAAGACTTAGCCAAAAATCTGCATAAGTAGTTAAAAAAATGAATTTTGAGCTTTTTCATTAGCTTATTCTGGCTTATCCAGAGTTTCAAAATGCTTTTTGAATCTTGATTAGTGGTCTATGAGCTTAATGCTCAATCTATTTTTGCTTTATTTTGGACTAGGATACCATTTGCCAGCTTATTTTTAAGCCCAAAAAGCCACCCAAGGGCTGTTTGGTTAGTAGAAATAAGCTCATTTGCTCATTTAAGGGTTTAAGTTGATTTAATTGCTCATTTTGTGTTGATATCTGCTTATTAGATTTGTTTAGCTTACCTAAGCTTATTTTAGTCCATAAAGTTGGCTTATTCAAGCTTTTTTAGCTTTAAGTCCTTTTGGCAGTACTAACTCAAAAGTTAGTACTGCTGTTTTTAAGTCTATTTTTTCTTGCTCATTAGTTGTTCAAAATAAGCTTAAATTGCTTTTTCTTAAAGTCTTTTATGTCCTCTTTTCCTTTTTCCAGGTTTTAGGTTCTTAAGAGTTTGTCTAAGGGCTTATTTATAAGCCCAAAGTTTCACTTTTGGGGTGTTAATTTTAGTGTCTTCCCCTGATGCAAAAGCCTGTTTTGACAGCACCTTTTAGCTGTCCTTAAGCTTATCATTTTCTTCCCAATTAGCATTTTTGGCTAGCTTATAGGGTGTGCTTTAAGCCCCTATAAGCTCAGCCATTGGGTCCCACTTTAAGGGCTTAAAAATAAGCCCTAAAAGTGCCCCAAGGGCCTGTTTGGCCTGTAGCTTAACCCTTTGGCTTAATTTGCTTATTTCAGCTTATTTCTGTTATTTTTAGCTTATTTATGTTTAGTATAGCTTATTAGGTTAGAATAAGCCCCTTTTTGCTTATTAGGTTTGGCTTTAAGCTCATGTGAGCTTATTTGCATTTTTAGTCAAAAACTTGAAGTGTTTTAGAATTCTAGCTTTTCTGCCTGTTTAGCTTATTAAGTTGTTTATTTTTGTGTCAAAGTGCTTTTTAGACAAGTACTTTTGCCTGCCTTAGCTTATTTGCCAAAGTCACTAGCTTATTTTTCTTTTAAAAGCCAAACAGTTGGCTAAATTGAGACTTAGTGTAAAATGAGCTAACTGTTAGCTTATATAGCTTATTTTCGTGCTTATTTTTGAGTTTAAAATTTTTTGTCTTTTTTAAAGTTGCTTATTTTTAGTCTTTTCAAAAAGTTAAAAAAAATGAGGAATACAAGCGTTGGGATTAGGAGAGACCCCGAGTGAGCAAGACTCGAACTCGGGACCTCTCCCATATCAACCAACACAAGTATAACAACACCTCTACCGCTGTGCTACATTAGCTCATCCGGTAGAGGTTTGTTAAGTTTATTATTTAAGGGGGTTTTGGCCCATTAAGCTTATAAGCTGTTTGAGCTTATTCAACAGCTTATTTGATAAGCTGGTTTCCCCAGCTTATTTTTCTTAGGACCGTCACACTTTCAAGTATTTTTTGTAAATTTTTCAGATTTTTTTATAAACCTTTAGTATTTTTTATAATTTATTTTCTTTAAAAACTTAAAAAATCATAAAAAAATAAAATATTAATCAGAAAAATATAAACTTTTTTTTTAAAATTTTCTTTTTTCATATATTTTGTAGGAAAAATGTTAAAAGTTTCGTAAGTTCATTTTTTCAAAAATTCATTTTCTAAAGAACGGGATTTGTCCCCGTTTTTGTCTTGACTCGTTTTTGGGTCAAACGACCTCCGTTTTTAGTCTAGTTTTTTTTTAAACTTCGTTATTTGTCATTTAGAATCTATTTTAGCTTTTAAATTTGTTCTAGGGTTTAATTTGCAAAATTTAGGTTTTTAGCCCTCTTTTTTCGTGCCCGTTTTAGGTTTTAAGTCGTTTTTGTATAATTAATTGGTAGAAATAGAAAACCCATCGTAACCTTTGTCATATTCAAACATCAATCATCAATCCGTCATTCGATTTTCCATTCAAGCCTCGTTGGGACAAACGACCCGGGAACTCATACTTCCGGAAACATATATATTTTATTTTGGTGAACTTTTGACCATTCCTTGTGCAAAGGTAATTGGTTGAGTGTTTGCTTATATAATATATATATATATATATTATTAACGAATCAATTTTTGGCGCCGTTGCCGGGGAGGCTGAAAACGATTATCGTTACGTTTGACAATTTGTGTTTGAATCTTTGTGAATATTTTCTTCTACAAATTTTTATAAAAACATAAAAAAATACAAAAATATTTCTCATTTTCTTTTATTAGTATAATTATCAGATAAAAACCAAAGAAAAACCAAAAATATAAAAACATTGTCCATAAAAAAACTTATAGAAATAACGCAAACTTGTAACTGGTCAACAAGTCGTCGATCCTGAGGAGATCTTAGTGGTTAGCTTTGCAACTCTTATAGTCTCATGCACATTCCGAAATAACCGTCCTTCTTTTGAACAACACAGGTGCTCCCCACGGAGAGTGACTTGGTCGGATAAAACGTATATCAATGACTTCTAAGGGTTACGAAATACCGAAAAGGGTAGCAAACGAATACCGAATTAAAGGCTAGAATACATATAAGGATTACACCAAATGCAAATAAGATTGGATCCCAATTTGACAAAAGAATCCATTAGAAGAAGGATAGAATATCTATTACCTGCTAAAAACGTAAACCAAAGAGTCCAACAAAGGCGTATCAAGACATACGGAACACATATCGATGTAATGATACAATATCAATTGAATAAATACGAAAGATAAAAAACTTATAATCATAATCGACTCAACTCGACAGACCCAACAAAAAACTCTTTTATATAAATTCATATTTGAAACAATAAAGACAGATTTTTTATAAATCATCTTAAAATAAAAAAAACATCTAAAAAATAATCTTTTTAAAAATACGTTTAAAAACATGGGTATTCACAAACAAAAATCAAGAGATATTTATAAAAAATGTATCGCATTTTACCAATATAAATCATTTTAAACATACTTTTCATAAAATAAAATTTATCAAAAACAACTTATAAAAATGTAAAGATTACCTTAAACATGGTTTTGACACTTCAACCAATATCACATTTTTTCAATAAAATAATTGTTAAACGCAGTTTTTCATAATGAGAACAGTCTAATAAAAGCGCTTAACACAACGTAAAATCATAAAATTATTTCAAGAATAGTTTTTTCCCAAACAGCCATCTAATAAATACTTCAAAAGTATTTCCAAAACTTGACATCAATATAAAATAATTACTCAACCCAAGAGCATCGTAATAACCAAAAGGGATAGTGAAAATACCGTAAATACACACACACAATCTATTGTTATGAAAGCGAAAGGGAGTAATACGAACCATGATCAGAATAAAACAGTGAAACGAACATGCACAAGAGAAATCTATACGAAGACATTACGAACCAAAAGAAGAACGTAATGACTCATCCGTACTCACGATCGAAAGAACAACCATTGAAAAGCGTCGGTACTAACATGTCGCAACATGTTACAAAACCAAAGGATATATAAAGAACGCAGTAATGACCCGCACTAATATTTAGAACAATTAGTGCTTAAAAGAGAAAATTTTAGATACCCATACTAGTAATCAATGACCTACGAAAGAACCAATGAAAACATACAATATTCAAAGAAGCAGATCCGAAACAACAAGCCAATATTTAATCAAAGACTGCCGGATAGAAAAGTAAGATAAATCCATACCAACGATGGTAACGAAGAGGAATGCTAAAATGAGGGTTTTATATATCTGAGCAAATATCGAGCAAGCACAAACGAACTCAATAATCGCAATAATAATAATAACATGTATCTGGGGTATTCGCAAACATTAGATAGAAGGGAAACTTACTATCTATGCAACTTAGCCTAACATAATCGCGCATTATGTAAAAGAGGGATTCCATAACTATATAACCATCCTTATCATAATCACACATATCACAACATATTACACTACCAGCTTACAAACAAACACTGATCAATGCAATTATGGTTACCAAATCCACAGTGTGTGATGCTTTAAATTATGTTGGCCCACCATAATTAATAATTGCATCCTTTTCACACGTAACTTCTTTCCAAGACTACACCTCTATGATAACGCACATATAAGCATATATACCATATTGCACATCTTAAACCACTCCAATATAACACAGAAAATGATGCTCCATCAAAGAAATACTTACTTATATAAAGATAAAATCAAAATGACATAAAGGAACAAAAGTCTTGCAGCGCCTCCATAATATGAAATATCTGAAAGAAATAATCAATAGCATCGTGACGAGGTAAAAGACGGAATAAACTTATGCTGGGCCTCGCTTGGGTTTGACTTTGCCTTCGCAAGAGTCACCCGACTCCGCGGGTCCAGGCCTGCTACGAGCATCCGACAAGAGATCTGAGTCGGCCTCCTTCTCCGACTCTTCTAACTAACCTTCCTCATTCGGTTCCTCGAGAGGCTCCTCCCCAATTAGATCCTCTTTTGAATCATAAGCTATCGAGTAGCCCGTAGGTCGAAATAAAACTCAAAGAAAGCAAGAATACCAAAAACGCCTAGAAGCTAAGACACATAATTCCCCTCTATTACAGATAAGAGAGACATGACCAAAAATAATAAGGAAGGGTATATACTATTAGATCCTAATAATGACAAGTATATATATATATATATATATATATATATATATATATATATATATATATATATATATATATATATATTATAGTAGTAGACAAATTAAGAAAAATTAAAGCTTTCGAATAGCGAGAAAGTATAGTAGATACGTACATAAACACTTAAGCCCTAAAATGCAACTATATGAAGGACTCATAGGTTATAGTCTAGGCTCGACCACCTACTTCTCTATAACAAGGATCTGATACCAATTGTCACACCACCCAAGGCAGGAAACACGAGGTAGAAACATCAGGGATATCATTCACAAACACAATGGTGTCAACAATAGAGAATCACTACAAGCATAACTAATATAAAAGACACAATGTGTCATGACAATACCGAAAACAAAAGAACGGCATCTTGTATTAATGAAAAAGGGGTCTCATCAATACAAAGACAATGTCTCACAAACCTAATAAAATCATTCAAGAATTCATGCAACAAAATACGAAACAAAATCAGCTGGGAACTTCTAATGCAGCCTAAATGGACCTCTCTATGCCACATTTATTTACATCAACCCATCAAAGAACCTCACTCTAAAAATGATGCTTAAAACGTCCCACACAATGGTTGGTGAGAGTCATAGGTTTTACGACACCAATACAAGATTTAAATCAATTACTGTGATTATAAAAAAACAAAACATGGCAGGATAAATAAGCTGGCTATTATACATGCTAGCATTCATGCAAGTAAGAATCTCAATTGAGACGGAACGTGTCCCTGCCCCTCGAATCCAAACAGACAAAAATAGTCATGGAGAGGAATGAAATCCCCAAATCCTAGACACTAGGTACCGTAGCACACACACAGGTTCATACCCACACCAAGTAGGCGAAACTTCTTGCCCACAAAGTAGGCGAAGAACAATGCAACATCATACAACATGTATCACATAACATATAATAACTACTTAAATGTCCATGTGTAACTTGAACCATATAATCACATAATAAAACATTTTGAAACATATTTGCATCACTGATCCATCCAAGAAAACATAGTAAAATGGGACTGATGAAACTCCAATTGGGTTTATATTTATATGGGGAGTAGTGTCCTTGGTTCCAAACGCAGCTTCTAAATCTCTACACGCAACTATACAAATAAATAAACATGGTTACACGCGACCAAGCTAAAAGCTCTAGTCCATGTAACACACATATGATGGATGTCTAAGGGTTTAGTTAACCATCATGGGTCACCCCGACACCATGCCCAACCTTAACCATCTTAATAACACTTTACACTAGCTACTTACAATTAACTCAAAATTGCAGAATTTTAGTGTCTCTTTACGTACCCAAAACCCTTACTTAATGACCTTCATAAATTATACCAAAAATCACCCATGTTAATTTATGAGTATATTAACTACCTTGTGATTCCCAAGTATTACTTACATGTGTAACTACCTCAAATAAAATACAAACTTTTTCAAAATTGTCCTTAATTCTGATCTGATTGCACACCAAAATAAGTTCACTCTAACTAACCATACTTAGACATGCTTTCAGGATGCAATTTTTTTTTAACAAGAAATAATCCATAGACATATCTAACTATAACTACTGTAAAAAGGGCTAAGCTTAATTACACACGTTTTATTATAGGATTATAACCTCACAAACATTACCTAAACTGACCCTATTTTTTAACTGATCAAACACTTTTAGTGTAATCAACATTGAATGACTTCCTCCCGACCATTGAAAATCTTTCGAGGCTAAATAAGATTTTTTGGAAACAGACACGCCTGAACTTATCAATAGACATAAGATTCATCAAAAATCTCATTACCAATCATGAGATAACATTCGAACAAGATGACTCAAAATTCTGCTCAAAAACCCTAAATTCAATATTAAAATCACGGTCTAAAACTTTAACCAATACAACAATATGATTCTAATTAAACCCAAAACACTACAAATTAAGTTAAAAATCATTAATATACCAGATTTTTTAAACCCTAATTTATCTATCACTTTATTGTATAGAAAGTTAAAACAATTAAAGTTTTTAAACATACCTTGATCCTTAATTCTTAAAACCTCAAATCACCAATTTGATCTTGAATAAAAAAAACTTTTTTTTCTTTCTTCCTTGGTTCAACCAGTTTTAAAAAAAAATAAGGGTGAGGGGTTTGTAATTATAGTGAAGGGAAAGAGATTTAGATAATTACCTAATTAGAGTTATAGTTGGACTAAAATTTGTTTTTCCTTCCCCCTTTTTCTCCCATATCCGGCCGAACAAACATCCCTTTATTTTATTTTTTTAGTTTTTTGTTATTTATTATTTACACAAAAAAACCCTTTAATTTTGTTATTTTTATAAAACCTTTATTTATTTAGACATCCTTCTAAATAAAACTAGTTTTAAATACCTAAAAATAAATTCACTTCATACTTTATTTTTCTAACTTAATAATACTATAATCTACTAACTAAATTTCTAAACTAAATTTCTATTCTCGCGAATTCCTATCATCCAAATACGTATACATATACATATAAATATGTACACACATAAATTTTTACCATCATTTTCATTGTCACTAAAATGTGAACATAATGAAATATCCATAGCAACCATAACTTCAATCACCATGAAACGATCACGCTCAAAGGATTTGTAACTAGCTCACATAAGATCACATAAACACATCATTATCATAACACATAGTGAAACTCAAGTTAATGCTAACGGTTGACTAACTTGCTCAAAACACAGTTGTCACATGATCCTAGAGAGCCACATTTAGCTTCCCTTAAACGTATTTTACGCTACGTTCGGAGGACTTTGGATTTTGTACTTCACTTATATTCATCTTCTACCACCTCTCTTGTTGGTTATATAGATGTAGATTGGGCGGGTTGCACCTCTACACGACGGTCCACTTCTAGTTACTGTGTTTTTCTGGAAAATAATTTACTGTCTTGGTCCTCCAAACGTCAGCAGACCCTCTCCTGCTCTAGTGCTGAAGCTGAGTACAGGGGTGTTGCTAACGTTGTGGCTGAAACTGCATGGTTTGTAATCTTCTTCATGAGTTGCATTCTCCTCTGTCCACTGCAACCCTTGTCTACTGTGATAACGTCAGTGTCACCCATTTGTCCGCTAACCCTGTTCAACATCAACGGACCAAACATATTGATATTGACATACATTTCGTCCATGACATGGTTACCACTGGTTAGGTGCGCGTTCTGCGTGTACCCTCATGTTATCAGTATGCCGATATCTTCACCAAAGGGCTGCCATCAGCGTTATTTGAAGAATTTAGATTCAGTTTGTGCGTCCGTCTTCCTCCCGCTCCAACTGCGAGGGAGTATTAGTCGACATTTGTATATCATGCCTGAAAGTGTGTATAGAATTATATATTGTATCTTATATATTAATAATCAAGTAATTATTTCTTCCAATAAATTATTGATCGTGCTTTCAGATATACACGTTTAGCGATACATTCGGACAGACTCAAAATTTGATATCCAAAACTGCTACTCAATTTACTTATACTTTTACATCCTTCTACATTTCAATGAATTTACTAATGAGTAATAACTTATCATCTAAGTTAAAGTACGCTACGTAGATTAATGTATCTGGGCCATCAAATTCATGAGAACATATTAAACGAACGAGATCATAATATACGTATACAGTTACATCATAAAACACTATCCATTTACATTATGATATCTATCAACAGAGACGAAACCAGGACGCGAAATGACTAGATGCACTTTGAAAAACTAAACAATACTATAAATATAATTTTTAGGAACCGAGTGTAGTTAAAAAACCGAGGTTTTTAAACAAAATTAACACTAAGACAGAAATATCTATGAGTGTCCAAAGACCTCTCGAGACACCCCCGATTCTGTCCCTGTCTATCAATGATCTTTACACCAACTGACCAACACAAACGATAGTAAATCAAATCTTCTTTTTCATATTAATATGAAATATGCATGCATATGCATGGACTAATTACGTTATAACGATTATATTCAAAAAAAATTACGTTATTATCGCTTGTCGAATGTAAACACAAAACGGTTCAGATCCAAAGCTATTCGCGAAAAGTTACGACATGTGGTGATTTATACACAGGTAGCAAGTACACACAATCCAACTTAGTAACTTTAACAAATTTCTTACTACTTATAATCATTTAATCAATTTCTAATAGAATTAAGTAAAAACATTTCTGTTTTAAGGGTAAGTTTTATAATTTTGGGTAATATGTTTTTATTAATATTCGAGGTCAATGTAACTGAAAATTTAATTTGTATATTTTTGTTAAAACAACCCATGTATGTGTATCATGTAGTCCTCATTTTGTAACAGTCTATTTAAGTGTATTAATGTAGTCCATTTGTAACGGTCCATCCATTTCAACCCACTATGAAAAAAACCTCTATTTTTACGTGTATTAAGTGGTAAATCATAAACCTAAAGAGTTTCAAAAACCTAACACCTAAATAAAATTTTTACTTCATTATTCTTTTCATCTTCTATTTTTCTCTCTCTAAAAGCACAAAAAATATCCTCACTCTCCTCTATTTAAATCCACAATTACGCCGTCCACACATATAAAATTTCGCCGCCACCACCATTTAGTTCTGCCGCTACCATTGCCAACATCATGTGTCGTCACAACGATTGGTTTACATTGTTTAGGTGGATTTGGCTGGCTGTTTTGAAGTAGGTGGTTTGGCCGGTGCTTTTTGTATTTGTGATTTTGATTGTAGTGGTTAGTGATTGAGATCAAATAGGAACTGGTTTTGGTTTATGTCATGGTGGTTTCGTGGTTTCGTTTTCGAGTCTTAGCCGGATCTTGGTATGTAGTTTTAGCCTTAAACTGTTGTTATGAAAATGTTGTGGCAAAAGACTTTCTTTGTTTTGTGTTAGATCTAATTCCTTGTTTTATGTCGTGATGAAAATCATATGTTATGAGGGAAATGAAAGTATTATTTAATTGCCGCGTGGTAAAAGAGTTTTTAAACAGTTTGTAAATTGTTTTATATTTTGTTTCTTTTGTACTTTGTATGCTTTTTGTTTTGTTTTGAATTTGTTAGTTGTTGCGTTATCTATACTTTCTATCTACTATCTTATATAAAGGAATTTAGGACTTTCCTAAAATGGAAAAAGTCTTAAAAATTAGGAACAAAAAAAATATTTTTTTAAAAGGAAATTAACAAGCTATTAGTCAATATTGTATTATTGTTCATCCCAACTGAAAATTAAAGTGTCTTCATGCACTTCATTTCGTAACAGACTTATTTTGTAACTGTCCCTTTAAGTGCATTCATGTGATCTATTGGTTCATTAAACATCATTTAAGTGTCAATAAGTATTTATTCTAAACTTCTAAACTTTATTTTTTTTAAATGGGCATTTGTCTTATCTATTGGTAAGTTTTAAAATTAAGACATTTTATCTGGTTTATAAAGAAATTCTTTAAAAATTTATGAATATAAACGCATGGTTCATAAATAACTATTAACACCCTTTCTATTCTGAAAGTTAAATCTAAAATTGTAAAGGTATTAAAAATAAAGGTTGAAAGTTTGTAAGTCCATTAAAAAAACCAAGTCCATTCTTTTTAAAAAAACACCAAGGATCTATATCTCCTTTTCTATTCATATAGATCCTTCAAACAAAACGAATTTTTATGTATTATAAATGCCCATTTATAACATTAGTAAAGTTTGGTATATTATTAATACAATCCAACACAAACTCAATATAAAAAAATAGGTTCTCTTTCTCTCTTCTACTCATAAAAAACAAACCTCGACCTCTTTCAAAAAACTAGCAAAATAAAATAATCAAAAAAACAAAAAGTCTGAAATTCAATGCTTAATAAAGCCTTAATAAAAAACATTTGGCGCCCACAAAAAATTTATATTTTTATATTTATACCATCATTAACAAAAGTCCATTATGTTTTAATTAACCTATTTATGGCCTAAAAAATTTCCTCACAAGCTTATTAGTAATTAGTAATAAATATATATTCAACCCCTCTCATCAACCTAGCCACTATATAAAGTCAATACACAACCAAATCTTTAAGTACGCAAACTTATCATATCAACAACGTAGATAATTAAAAAATTGTCATCAACATTCTTAATAAAAAAAATACAATTTATATATCACATGGGATACAAAACCAATTATGCCATTATTCATCTTATATTTTTTTTTTCTTTTTAAAACATATTTAAATGAAATTTACAATTAATTAATGATATTTTTAAAATATTCCTCACTCAAAAATAAACTTAATATAACACATGATATAAAATAATAATGCATAAATCATATCTTTTTTTTCTTCTTTAAAACACCACTAAATGAAATTTACATGACATTAAGCGGGTCATAGAAACCAATCTTTTATGTAGTTAGACTTTCTAACATCGCATTTTTTGACCATGCAATGGACCACTATTTACGACCACAACTTAGCAATATAGACACCATCAGATGGCGCTAAAACCGCTACTCTCTATGTTTAAATGTTACTGTATATAATATTACACGTCCAAAACAACTAGCAATAGTTGTGACCACCGTTTTCGTATCGTCGTTGCTCCGTGATGCATGGGTTGTCTGCCATTTTTTATGAAATAGTGTGCGGTAAAGTTGTTTTCTAAAGCTATTTATATGCGTAAAGTTAGCATCGTGAGAAACATATAATCGCTTAACAAAATTTTTGATTATAAGGCGCCTGCCGTCGTAATGCACGGGGTTCCCTGCTATAAAACTTTTTATAATGTTACTAAATTCATAAGAAAAAACAAGCTAATTTCCAATAATAACCTTTGTTGAACATTTTTTCATTCTATAAATGTAATTCATCAAAAAGACATAGCTATTGCCGAAAAATATAATCACACGGGTACCCGCCGCCCCATTGCGCGGGTACCGGGCTAGTATGGAAAATGTACGTTGGAAACTTGGAGTTATATATGTATCTTCTGGAATAACTGATTCACTTGCTACTAGGCTCAGTTTTATCCAAGCCCAGATAACCGGGATTCTGCTCAAACTATTATCTTTGGCCCGATTTTAACTATTCATTTTAAAAAGCTTAGTAGAGGGCAAATGCCATATAATTATCAAAACAATACAAAGACCAGGATCACCCGGGTCTTATTTAATGTTGCAACCCGCCTGACCCGGCCCGTTGTTATTAAATGTCACCCATCTCGATTTATGATATCCACTTGCTTGCTTCTTCTTCCCTCTTTCATTTGTTATCATAGTTATTATTGAACCAAGACGCACCGCTTCTTCTTCTCTCGATCTTTCCTCCACCGTCCAGCCATCTCACATATCTCATACCACTTCATCTTCCATCTTCCACCTCCCCCACACCCACCGTATCCATTCATCCCTCTAGAAAAACAGAAGAGTCTTTCGGTGTGGTAGGATTAAGGAACTATGCAGTTTATTCTTATTCAAGGTAATTATGTGCTTATTTTTTAGATTGCAGTATTTTTAAGTCAGTTTTTAATTAATATCATGGTTTGTGCATAAATTAATGTTTTAATTCCCAAATCTCAATAAGCCGATAAGCCCATAAATTAAGCTAATCCAATGATTCCTTAATTCTGTTGACAGATACATAAACGGTTAAGATTTTTGTTTGGGAAATTGGCGAAAAATCGGCTGCCGCAAAAAAAGGGCAAGATTATGCTTTCCTTAATTATGTTGATAGATGCATTGTAAGTTATATGTCCTTTCTGTAAAATGAACTGTGTAGTTCTACGTGTAACATTTCTCAATTTCAGGTCATTTTACGACTCCTATTATTCGTCACTATTTATTTTGGTACGATACGCGTTTACTTTTAATGTAACTTTTTCGCGTAGACTAAGAATAATCATTTAACGTAAACGGTCACCAAATAAATTAAGGTTTACGTCAAACAAGTGTTATATAATTATTAAGAAGATAATTATTAACTTTGCGTATTTTATTTTTATTGGTCACGTAAAAGGCTTACGTTTCGTTATAAAATACATTTAGACACATCCCGGAAATACCTAGACTTACCTAAACTCAAACCAATACCCACTTTTAAACCTTAAACACAAAATTAAATAAAATCTTGTGTTAATACCCACTAGGGCCGGTTATGGGGAAACAAAAGCACCTAGAAATCTTCTAATGATCCTTAAGTACATGTACAAATCCTATGTAATTAAACCTTGTACAACATGTCCCTAGATTAAGCAAATACACAATGGTTAATAACCATTTTGCTCTCTTTTCTCCCTTGGATACCCGGCAACATGCATGTACATACACAAACCTTAAGATTTTGCTAAATCTTGGTAAATCTTGTACTTAGATCATGTAATTAAGAAATGTACCTAAGTGGTTTAACAAGAAACAATGTGAGGCTAACTAGAAACCACAAAACCATCTAGTTAGGGCCGGTTTTGGTTTGTTTGGGACTAGGAATATGTAACTAGTATTCTTGCCTATAAATACTCATCCATACTTACCATTTAACACTCTTACAACTCACAAACACTCAAACAAGAAAAACAATACTAGTTCTCTCTTGTCTCGGGTTATAAAACGCAAACAAACACCTTCTTACTTTCCTTCGAACCAACGCACAACACTAAGGCTTTTCATACAAGTTCACAAGGAATACACGAGCTAAGGTTGGGTGTTACAAAGCTTTGAAGCTTAGGGTTTGGTTGTTGATCGTGTATTTCGCACGTAGGTTGCCACAATACTCGCATACACTCGAAACAAAACCTTAGGACTCATTGTAAGTCGCGTTCAAACTATACACTTCATACTATATTTATTTTCTTTTATTTACTAGTCATTATGTCACGCTAACTTGTAAATAATAAGCTAACATGAGCTTAGGCAAAATAAGTACAAACATACATGTTACACGCAATATTTATGCGTATATACGACCTTGTGCGGTGTTAAAATATAAAGGAACACGTACAAGTAATTTAACAACAAGCTAAGGCTTGGGCTCACTTGATAGGATTGAGTCAGGCGACCCACCAGGAGATTCAGACCCATCATGATCATGTGTATGCACACGAGACCCATATCTAGGCACATCAGGCACAGCTACAGCAGCATAGTACTCTCATTCAGACACAACACCAGGTATATGAGACTCGTTTCCAGATGCAGCAGGCTAAGATGGCAGCGCTTCGAGAGTCTGACCATAGGCGCCAGGCACAGATGGCAGAGACTCTTCGAGTAATGAGAGACATGAGGAGAGCTAGACAGCCAGGACCAGATGATAGGATTCCAGATCACCATGATGCTTCTGGGGATGCTGACAGCCACATCTAGTGGTTTATGTTATTTTGTCTTGCTAGGTCGTTATACAAGCATGTTAAGTATTAGGGGTTTTCCCCGCTAGCATAGCCTTAGATCTTTTGTGTTGTATTTTGTGTACCAACAACTATTTCATGTAAAATTTTCCAAGTTATAAATGAAATAGATGTGTTTATGTTATATATCTCTCTTGTGTTGTTGTCTCATCTATACATTATTATATTCTGTCATGATTTTAACCTCACGTTTTGTCTTTTGTGATCTAGACAAATCATGGCACCTATGACCAGACGAGGACAGAATACCCCTACTAGCAACACCAACCCAAACAACATGACTCCAGAATCCGTCCAAGCTATGATTGATCAAGCTCTTCAGCGAAACTCCACCAATGGAGACGCAAGCCACAGTTCGCACGGGGATGACCAAAGGAATGTGCAAATTGCACGCCCTTGTTTCTACGCTGACTTTATGAAGTGTCAACCTTTGAATTTCAAAGGAACGGAAGGCGTGGTCGGTTTAACTCGGTTAATCGAAAAGATGGAATCAGTCTTCAACATTAGTGGTTGTGCTATTGAAAATCAGGTTAAGTTTGCCACCTGCACTCTGTTAGGGGCTGCATTGACTTGGTGGAATGGTCAGCATAAAGATCCTTAGTCCTGAAGAATATTCATATGTCTTGGGAAGTTATATCATGAAGAGTTGACGGTACAGTATTAATCCCGCAGGGTGAAATCAAGAAACTAGAAATCGAGTTGTGGAACCTAAAGGTCAAAGGGAATGATGTTCCAACATACACTGAACGTTTCCAAGAGCTAACCCTGATATGTACCAAGTTTGTTGCTAATGAAACTGAGAAGGTTGACAAGTACATCAGTGGACTTCCTGACAACATTTATGGGAATGTCAAGTCTGCCAAACCCAAGACGTTGGATGAGACTATTGAGTTGGCCAACGACTTGATGGATCAGAAACTCTGCACCTACGCGGAAAGGCAGTCTGACAACAAAAGGAAGGCTGATGATTCATCCAGAAACAACCATGGTCACCAACAACAACCCTTCAAGAGGCAGAATGTCGCCAAGGTCTACAATATGGGGACGGGTGAAAAGAAGCCGTATGGGGGAAATTTGCCCAAGTGCACCAAGTGCCATTTTCACCACAATGGCCCGTGTACTCAGAAGTGCCACAAGTGCAACAAGGTAGGGCACTTTGCCCGCGACTGCAGGAGTTCTGGCAACACAAATGTTGCTAATACTCAGAAGGGCAATGGGGCAAATCCCAAAGGGAATGGTTGTTTTGAATGTGGAGCTCCAGGACATTTCAAGAGAGATTGTCCAAAGTTGAAGAATAAGGATGGAGGAAATGGGAGTGCACAAGGCTAGGTGTATGCAGTTGGGAATGCGGAAAAGAAAGGGAATGCATCAAGGGACCCTGACTCTAATGTCGTCAAGGGTACGTTCCTCTTAAACAACCACTATGCATCTATCTTATTCGACACTGGTGCCGATAGAAGCTTTATATCTACTGCATTTAGTTCCCTGATTAACATCGCCCCAACTCCATTAGAAAATAGTTATGATGTCAAACTAGCAGATGGGAAACTAGTCGGGATAGACACTATTATACGAGGTTGTACTTTAAATTTATTAAACCATCCATTCAACATAGATCTAATGCCCGTAGAACTGGGAAGTTTCGACATTATAATCGGCATGGATTGGTTAAGAAAATATCACGCCGTGATCGTATGTGATGAGAAACTTGTTCAAGTTCCCTATGGGAATGAAACTTTGATTTTTCATGGTAACGAAAGTAACAACGGGAGAGAATCTCGGTGACTTTATTCATGTTCAATAGGTCAAAGTAGTACATGGCAAAAGGATGTCAGATCTTTTTGGCACAGATATCCGCCAAGAAAGAGAAGGACGGGTCAAAAGGAAAGAAACTTAAGGACGTACCAATCGTCTGAGATTTTCCTGAAGTGTTTCCCGAGGACTTGCTGGGTCTTCCTCCAGCTCAACCAATGGAATTCCAGATCGACTTAATTC
Source organism: Tanacetum coccineum (assembly GCA_026074375.1). Classification (NCBI taxonomy): domain Eukaryota; kingdom Viridiplantae; phylum Streptophyta; class Magnoliopsida; order Asterales; family Asteraceae; genus Tanacetum; species Tanacetum coccineum. Next base: position 7,420 of record BQNB010043683.1, on the reverse strand, counting down.
CAGGAGTCGCGCCCGTAGCTCGAGCACCGTATCGATTGGCTCTATCCGAAACGAAGGAATTGTCGGAACAACTGCAAGAGCTTTCCGACAAGGGATTCATAAGACCTAGTTCCTTGTCTTGGGGAGCCCCGGTCTTGTTCGTCAAAAAGAAAGATGGGTCATTCAGGATGTGCATTGACTACCGTAAGTTGAATAAGCTAATAGTAAAGAATCGTGTTAGGAATTACAGATTTGATGATTACAAAACCCATAAACAGAAATGAAGAAAGAAGAAACAAAAGGAAACAAGATATGTTAAAGAAGGAAACAAGATCAAGATTATGTGTTGAAATCAAACATTAATGTTGAAGATATGATTAGTCAAATTTATTGTGATTAGTTAAAAATTTATGTGATGATTTAATGTCAATTAATTTGTTTCCAATATTTACGGTCAAAGTTTATGAAAAAAGAATTCAAAAAGTCAAAAATGGACACTTAATATGGGACGGAGGGAGTACATAACATGATATTGGAAGATCAAAAGTTCAATATTAGTGAATATTGGTCGATGTACGCTTCTCCGGAGAGCAATATTCAACGTACTTGGGTCGAACGATGCGAAAGACAACGAATGAAAAACAAAGAACTTCGAGATAGGAGAGTGCATGAGAACCTCCAACAAAATATATTATGGATCATATGTCGAACCGTAATGATGGAATTTAAATTAATGTATTTTGTTTTTAAGTTTTATGTATTTTTTTAAGTTTATGTAATGTGTTTTTTAATTAATGAAATTTAAAATTTATATTTATATTTATATGGGCTTTTATAAAAAAAGTGGGGTTCTCCCATAACACCAAAAAATCTGGTGTTAACCAAGGAGCCTCTTTTTGGTGTTATGGGTTTTTTTGTGTTATGGAAAAAAGTGAGTACTTTTTCACACGGCTTGAACCATGGCTTAACACCATGCCCCGTGCTCTAAATATACTACCTATTAAAATTTCTTTCTTGGTTGTCGTTCTTTAGTAATCATTAAAGGTATCCTCTCATTTTCATTTGAACATAAAAGGTAATGTTATGCTTATAGTGATTGTACATTTCAATTAAAATAAAATGAATGTTTTGTAATAATAATAATGTACAATCACTACAAGCATAGCATTACCTCTCATGTTCAAATAAACATGAGAGGATCCTTATCCGTCATTAAATATTCTTGGTAGGCTGTTTGCCTGTTTGGTATACGTTGATTACAGTATAGTATGACAATATAAAGATATTTATGTTATTGGTCATATCAAATGATTTTACGATGTTTTGGGAAGATTTTATGATGTTTTGGGGATATTTTACCCGTAAACATCAAATTTCTGTTATGATATATTTAATCTATCAGTTCCACAGTCAAAAGTTCAACATATACCCTCTTTTTAATATATGTTAGGAATTACAGATTTGATGATTACAAAACCCATAAACAGAAATGAAGAAAGAAGAAACAAAAGGAAACAAGATATGCTAAAGAAGGAAACAAGATCAAGATTAATGTTGATTGAAATCAACATTAATGTTGAAGATATAGATTAGTCAAACATTAATGTGATTAGTCAAACATTAATGTGATGATTAATGTCAATTAATTAGTTTCCTAATTGTATTATGTTTTCTTTTGAAATAATAAGGACCCATTATGTAATAGTTAGGTAGCTTTGTTAGTAAGCTAGGGTTTCTTGTAACCTCCCTCTATTATATAAAGAGGGTAGGCGTCTAGGTTACAGGTATCCATTTTCATAGTAGACTTCTCCAATGAGAGTCTAGAAACGCATAGAGCGTGTGTAGTAGTTAGTAGTAGTAATAGTTTCTTTATCATGTTTGAATAAAGAAAACCTTATTAGTAATGTTGATTGTGTTCTTCATATTCCGCTGCATATTTTCAATCAATGTTATCATACCCTAGTTGAGTCCAGATCTTGGATTCTACAATTGGTATCAGAGCCTCGTGGCTCTTGATCTAGGGTTTATAAGGTTTTCCTATGTATTTATTTTTCTGTAATTTTTTAAACACATATATTTTGGGTCCACAGACGCCCTTGGATCTTGAACAATGAGGATGTGTATGGTTCATTTTGGAGGTTCAGTTTATGCTATAATTCTTGATTGGAAAAGTTACACGCTCCTTTACAAATATTTGGTCGGAGTATGATACGATTCAGCCCTTGACATTGGATCTAGGATACTGGTCGTTGATGCGACGGAGCTCACTGAGACTATCGGCCATAGTATGTGATCGCCATGCTAATATTGTCTAAAAGAATTATTCAAAGACATTTTATTACATGATATTGTAATAAGCATGTCTTTTTCGCACTGAAGGAAGATTTGATCTATGCTACTGAGTTCAAGATTCAAGAGATGGTGAGTATACTTTTAAGGGGAAGCTTATTGTTGATATACTTAACCATCTACATGCATCACTTGAGGGGAAGCGTTTACGAGTTGCACAAGACCCCTATTAGATGATTACAAAAAGGGGAAGAAGATTTCTGTTGTGCAGCTTATTATTGTGATGACATGTTCTACCATTGTTTCTTCATGCAGATTGTTTTGTAATATCAAATAGGGGAAGATTGTTAGGAATTACAGATTTGATGATTACAAAACCCATAAACAGAAATGAAGAAAGAAGAAACAAAAGGAAACAAGATATGCTAAAGAAGGAAACAAGATCAAGATTAATGTTGATTGAAATCAACATTAATGTTGAAGATATAGATTAGTCAAACATTAATGTGATTAGTCAAACATTAATGTGATGATTAATGTCAATTAATTAGTTTCCTAATTGTATTATGTTTTCTTTTGAAACAATAAGGACCTATTATGTAATAGTTAGTTAGCTTTGTTAGTAAGCTAGGGTTTCTTGTAACCTCCCTCTATTATATAAAGAGGGTAGGCGTCTAGGTTACAGGTATCCATTTTAATAGTAGACTTCTCCAATGAGAGTCTAGAAACGCATAGAGCGTGTGTAATAGTAGTAATAGTTTCTTTATCATGTTTGAATAAAGAAAACCTTATTAGTAATGTTGATTGTGTTCTTCATATTCCGCTGCATATTTTCAATCAATGTTATCATACCCTAGTTGAGTCCAGATCTTGGATTCTACAATTGGTATCAGAGCCTCGTGGCTCTTGATCTAGGGTTTATAAGGTTTTCCTATGTATTTATTTTTCTATAATTTTTTAAACACATATATTTTGGGTCCACAGACGCCCTTGGATCTTGAACAATGAGGATGTGTATGGTTCATTTTGGAGGTTCAGTTTATGCTATAATTCTTGATTGGAAAAGTTACACGCTCCTTTACAAATATTTGGTCGGAGTATGATACGATTCAGCCCTTGACATTGGATCTAGGATACTGGTCGTTGATGCGACGGAGCTCACTGAGACTATCGGCCATAGTATGTGATCGCCATGCTAATATTGTCTAAAAGAATTATTCAAAGACATTTTATTACATGATATTGTAATAAGCATGTCTTTTTCGCACTGAAGGAAGATTTGATCTATGCTACTGAGTTCAAGATTCAAGAGATGGTGAGTATACTTTTAAGGGGAAGCTTATTGTTGATATACTTAACCATCTACATGCATCACTTGAGGGGAAGCGTTTACGAGTTGCACAAGACCCCTATTAGATGATTACAAAAAGGGGAAGAAGATTTCTGTTGTGCAGCTTATTATTGTGATGACATGTTCTACCATTGTTTCTTCATGCAGATTGTTTTGTAATATCAAATAGGGGAAGATTGTTAGGAATTACAGATTTGATGATTACAAAACCCATAAACAGAAATGAAGAAAGAAGAAACAAAAGGAAACAAGATATGCTAAAGAAGGAAACAAGATCAAGATTAATGTTGATTGAAATCAACATTAATGTTGAAGATATAGATTAGTCAAACATTAATGTGATTAGTCAAACATTAATGTGATGATTAATGTCAATTAATTAGTTTCCTAATTGTATTATGTTTTCTTTTGAAACAATAAGGACCTATTATGTAATAGTTAGTTAGCTTTGTTAGTAAGCTAGGGTTTCTTGTAACCTCCCTCTATTATATAAAGAGGGTAGGCGTCTAGGTTACAGGCATCCAATTCATAGCAGACTTCTCCAATAAGAGTCTAAACGCATAGAAAGCGTGTGTAGTAGTTAGTAGTTAGTTTCTTTATCATGTTCGAATAAAGAAAACCTTATTAGTAATGTTGATTGTATTATTATTTCATATTCCGCTGTGCTTAATCATTCAATGTTATTCATACCCTAGTTGAGTCCAGATTCTTGGATTTCACAATTGGTATCAAAGCCTCGTGGCTCTTGATTTAGGGTTAATAAGGTTTTCGTGTATAATTTTATTTTGTTTTTATCAAAAGGCATATTTGCCAATTAGGGTTCTTAAGGAAACCCTAATTCATTTAAAGATAGCAGCAATCAGGCAGAAGTAAAGGCAGCAGGGTTTCTTCTCAAACCATAACCTCGAAGCATATGGATTGGTTTACAGCAGGTACACAAGCAGATCATCAATAACCCTTATACATCTTTTGGGTTCGTAATGTCTTTGAACGATTATATAGGTTTGGATGTTCCTACTGCTAAGCTTTTCTTAATTCCTACTGGTAAGCTTATGGTTCCTACTGGTAGTTTATGGTTCCTGCTGGTAGTTCCTGCTGGTAGGCTTTGTGGTTCCTACTGGTCTGCTTACGGTTTCTTCTGCTAGTATTATAGGTCCACAGACGCCCTTGGGTCTTGAACAATGAGGATGTGTATGGTTCATTTTGGAGGTTCAGTTTATGCTATAATTCTTGATTGGAAAAGTTACACGCTCTTTACAAATATTTTGGGGGGCATATGATACCATACAGTTCATGATATGATTATTGAGGAAAAAGAATAATCATAAGCATTGAGTGGTTTCTGGTTGATCCGTCTGAGCTCACTGAGACTATCGGCCATTGCATGTGATCGCCATGCATATATTGACTACAAGAATTATCCAAAGACATTTTATTACATGATATTGTAATAAGCATGTCTTTTTCGCACTGAAGGAAGATTTGATCTATGCTACTGAGTTCAAGATTCAAGAGATGGTGAGTATACTTTTAAGGGGAAGCTTATTGTTGATATACTTAACCATCTACATGCATCACTTGAGGGGAAGC